>CATIWJ010006549.1:0-16755 GCA_949640765.1 Croton laevigatus | reverse complement strand
TTTTTATTAGTAAATCCCTGAACAACAAATAAAAACATTAAAAGTATCAAATAAATATAAGGATTAACTAAAAATAAAGAAAGTTAACAGATATTAAAAATTAGAACAGGGAAAAATAGACAAAATTTTAATAAAACAATTTATGAATCGAAAATCGAATCGAATTTCGGTTTGGTTTCGATTTTAACCGAATTTCATGTGTAAAATTCAATTCGGTTTATACCATCTCACGAACCGAAAACCGAACCGAAAATTCAGTTCACAAATTTTAGGAACCGAAAACCGAATCGAAAATTCAATTAACCAATTATTCAGTTCGGTTTATTTCCGATTCAGTTTCGATTTACGGTTCGGTTTTGCCAAACCCTAGTCCAGCTCACAATTTGGCTAGGTGCTTTTTATCTTTTTCAATCTCCAAATATTAAATACTTTTTTCATGTTTCAGAATAATTTCAATTTCCTTTTTTGAAAAATACTATGAGTTCTTTTATTAGTTACAGTACATGATAAAATTCTCAATAATACTAATAAGTTAATTATTTTATTTGAAGCATCTTTACAATTTTAATGAAATTGGTTATTTTTATTCAAAATATATAAATTAATAAAATCATCTTTCTATTTTATTAATTTAATGAATAATCAGTTACAATATATTCATAAAATTTTTAACGATATTTATCATTTTAAATAACTATTAATTATTTTTAATTATGGTTGTGCAAACATTAAAATTAACGATGAAATTAAAAACATAAGTAAATTTTTCATAAAATATACTTTAATGTTTAAAATTATATCACAAATTGATGGTATAAAATTTTTATTTACGTAAAATTATTTTTTTTTATTAAATTACAGGTATCCTCAATCTATTAATTAAGTTGAATAACTCATATTAAATAGTTTTAAATAGCTAAAATTATTAATATTGTGGAGAGAGTATTTTCTGCAATGAAATTCATTAACCCCTCTCCACAATATAATGGGAGATGAATTATTGAATAATAGTTTGGTGTGATTTATTGAAAGAGATGTATTTGAAAATATTAGCAATGTAGATATTACGCATAGATTTCAACCAATAAAAAGTAGGCGGGATCTTTGTAATTCAATTACAATTTTTAATATTATTTATGAATTTTACATTTTTATGTCATTTTTTATTTATTTTTATTTTTAATTGAATTATCGGATACAGTAACGTAGGCAGGATTTGAGCCCCCATCTGTCAATTTCCTGGCTACGCCACTGCATGCCATTGTAATTTCCTTGTTGGAACTGGCTTATGAAGTTCTGAGAACACAAGACCATGTTTTCGGCCAAAGCCCGGTGAAAGGTTTAATTTCTATTTGGTGAGCTAACATATGTAATGGAACAATTATATTAAATGAGCTATTTTGTCAGTGGGTTAATTTTAAGTAGTTCATTATAGAAACCCGTAGACTTCAAGTAATTGGTATGGGTTTAATGGGTGGATACCGGGTACCGACCCAATTAGGCTTAATGGGATCCTATTGGGTTAGTATATAAAGAATATTAGGTTATAGTCCCCAATATATCAAATCCCTAGCCTCATTCTATTCTCTCCTCATCAGAGATAGAAAACTAAGAACTCTAAGGAACACTGGGATTTGGTTAAGGAAGATCACAACCGCTAGCATTCATTCATGGTACAATTCCGCAAAAGGTACGATTGCTGCAATAGATTCAGGTACACTTCTGTTTTACAGTTTATGCATTTATAATTGAACATGATTGTTTAAAGATTTATTATGGATTTAATTCCTACATCCAGAGCTTACAAGTTCCAAATTTCGAGCTTACGATAGTGCTGATCTTGTGTTTGCCAGAGGTGAGTATTTTAAGCAAATGAGAAAGTTTTGCATGACAGGGCTTTTGGGTGCTAAAAAGGTTCAATCTTTGGCTCTATTACGTGAAGATGAGACTTGGAATCTACTGGAATCTATCAGGTCAGCAGTATATCTTCTCCGATATTTTAAACCAAAAAATATTATAAACTACAAAAAAACTAAAAAAAGAAGGTTTTTTTACGGTAAAAAATTCATTCATTTCAGTTATTTCTCAAGAAGAAAAAAACAAAAACAAAGGATCTGTTGAATTTCAAATAGTAAGTTTCACTAATAAGATATGAAGACTTACTTCCCATTTGGAATTGCATAGAAAAGACTATTCATCTCAGAGAGGTTTGCGAAAAATTCTAGGAAAACGCCAACGGTCGTTGTAAATCGGAGGACTAAAAAGATGTCATTTCATTAGCTAAAGAGTCAATAGCTTTGAGCAGTGGGTTTGACTTGGCTGATTTGTATCCTAGAAGAGAATTTCTTCATATAATTACCAATATGAAGCCAAAATTGGAAAAAATGCGTGTAAAATTAGATGCAGTGTTGTATAGAATTGTAAATGAACATAAACAGAAAATGCTGGATGGTCAAATTCAACTTCAAGATGAAGTTTTGATGTTCTTCTCAGGTTACAAGAAAGCGGTAAGCTACAATGTCCGATCACCATTAGCAACGTCAAGGGTGTTATTTGGGTAAGTAATAAAATTAGTTTCTACTGCATTTCTAGTTCATATTCAAGAATTTTGAATAGGCCAAATGCATAATTTGCCCCTTATCGATTTACATGAAAAATCTAATGGTGCCCTAACATTTAATTTGAACTGATTTGTCCCCTGATTTGAATAAACATTTGTACTATAGGATATGGTTGTTGCCGGAACGGATACTTCATCATCAACGATAGAGTGGGCAATATCAGAATTGTTGAGAAATCCAAAAGTGATGAAGAAACTACAGTGTGAGATTCAACAGGCCGCAAAAGGGAAGACAACCTTTATTACTGGTAAAAAAAAAAAGGGAAGACAACAATCGACGATGAAGATGTCGAACATCTACCTGTTAAGTGATAAAAATATATACTTTTTTATAGAATTATTGCTTAATTTTTCTTATTAATTGGTAATTAATTATTATTTGTAGCACTTATTCTATGTTTTCACTTTTTAGGTCATAATTGGGCAATTGTGTAAAAAAGGAACAAAAGTTGGGTGAAAATAGCAAAGTGGGAAGGAAGTTTTTGAAGAAGTCAGAAGTTAGGAGGGGTTGTTGGCATAAGTTGCGAAGTATATGGTTTAAAATGCAATTTTGTCCGGAATTAAATGGGAGTTTGCGTTTTGAAGGAGGAGGCGTGCGTTTTGAGCTTGTTTAAAGAGCATGAAATGAAGGCTGAGTGAAACGCGCTCTCTTTCTGCGTTTTGACGTGCATAGTTTAAATTGTTTCTGCTATGAGACGACGCGTGGAGGAAGGGAAGAAAGGATCTGGTCGATTTCAGAGAGAGGACTGAAACGCGACTTTGAGCAGCAATCTTGGAGACGATTTGATCGAGAGGAAATCAGATGTTTTGAATCCGAAGACCGATTTAGTAGCGGATTCGAAGGGGATTTTGATTGGGTAATTTTCGGATTTTGAAATTGATTTTTGAGGAAGCACGGAAGAAAAGAATAAAAGTCGAGAACTCTGCAAAAGAAACTGTACGGAGGACAGAGATGGACGACAGTAACTAGAGCAGAGGTTAGAGACGACGAAGCGGAAGGAGTCCGGCCGATCAAAGGGATCTTGGGATTCGAAAGAAACCAAGACCTCATCACCGGAAAACGAAGGAACCAGGCCTATTACCGGCGTTAACAGCGGTTTACGGCGGTAAACAGAGATTGACGAAGCAGAGAACTCTTTTCACAGCCTGGACTAGGACAGAAGCAGTAAAAGTACAGACCAGAACCAGAATTTGAGAGAAGATTTGCGCAAGCAACCTGGAAACACTGGGATTCGAAAGAGAGAAAGGTTTCCACTGCTGAATCAAAGGAGAAGGATCGATTCTGAAAAGACGATTGCTGTTACAGTAACGTGTTTTTCCTTCTTTATTTTCTATTCTGAATCTGTTTGAACTGCTATGTTGAGTTTGAGTTGATTTCTTTTTGTGACTGGATTGAGATCAATTTTGGGAATTATTCTCTGTTTAATTTTGTTGGTGTTGCGATCTTGATGAAGATGAACTGGTTTTATTGATTTGTATGACTTTTGAGTTGGACTTTGAAATTATTTTGTGAACTGATTTTGTTGAAATTGTTAAGATGATGAGCTAAACTGTTCATTGTTTTGGGTGATGTATGAGGTTGATTTTGATATGGAATTGAACTTTGATCCCTTGTGATTATCTTAATTGTCTTAATTGGATTGATTGAACGCTAAAAGATAGGTTGATTAGCTACCAACTGTCTGACATAGATTTTGAATGATGGAGCGAGAGTGGAAATTCATTACCCGATAACATCCAATTCAGCCCTTAAAATGAATTAGAAATATAAGTTTTAAGATTAGTGCTTTGTTTTGATAAATTGAATTCTGTGAATGCGAATTTTCGAAAATTAAATGGGAGTTTGCATATGGAATACTATTTATTGACGAATTTTCGGAAACTAAATGCTTTAGAATAATCAATTGGGTGTGTTCATTTTCATAAATGATTAGTTTGCGGATTACGATCCCTAGGCATTCTTTTCTGATATTGTTCTTGATTCTGCTTGGTAGTTTCTGTTACTCTGTTTGTGGTCGGAGAGGAGAGTTACTGTTGGTTGCGCACGTTCGTTTGTTTGCTTTAAATTACTCAATCTGATCATTTGCTTTACTTTCCTAAACTTCATTGCGTTCGATTTGTCGGCAAGGTAATAGAAAGAGTGTTAGTATTAATTATCGTTAGTTCTTGAGAGAATACAACATTGGGTGCTTATCATTGTGCTTCAACAACCTCGTATACTTGCGGGTAGCCATTGTTGAACAAATTTTTAGGCGAACAAGTTTTTGGCGCCATTGCCGGGGACTAGGTTATTAGGAAAGCTTGATTTTTATTTTATCTAGCCGTTTTTAATTTTCTTTGCTATATTCATGAATTTTCTGAGTTTTCATTGGAGGGTTTTTGATAATTTTTATCAACAACAGAATGAAACTTTTTATACTGCTTGGGAAAGATTTAATTTTCTTGTTGGTGAGTGTTCTTGTCATGGTTTTTCGAATAGGTCACTAATACTTCGCTTCCTTAGGGGATTAGATGATCAAATATTGATGACTTTAGTTTCCTTTTATTTTAATAGAGTTGGAGAACATGGATATTAGTTATGAATAATGAGGACAAAACTTACACTGTTCTTTTTCATATGTGGACCACTCTTTAGTTATTCACTAACCATGACTAAGTGTGGCATGACTGGCAGCTACCCTTGTCTCTTAACCAAGTGGCATGGACGTTCGATCCCCACTCCTTGGGAATGGAGCGGAATCGTGGTCATTCACTATGGGTACTTTGGTGAGCTATTTGCAATGATTGGGGATTAGTCGGAATTACCCGTGAACTATAAAAAGGACACGAGCTTGGACACTTCAAGAATTTTACTAGTATTAAAAAGAAAAGAAAGGTTCTTCAATTATGATCTTATTAATGATGATTTTTTTTTTAAATTAACCATGAGATGTTTTGAACGGATCCTAATTAGCAGCACCTTTAAACTATAGGCACATTCAGACTAATCTTTTTTCAAATATGTTTGTTTCGAAAGGCAGAACTCTGACCTTAATCTACTTAAGTGACATTCTTTTTTTTCTTTCTTGATTATATTTTGCTAATATTTAATAATTTATCATTATTTATTATTCATGTGACATTTAAAATTTATTAAGCTCGCAAAGGCACCTACTTTATTGCCCCCGACCGTTTATCTACCTCTATAGAAACAGAATGGTTTCATGTTCCTTCATCTATAATGTGTTTATCAAAATTTATAATCATTTCTTTTGTAAAATAAGTATCACATATTTTTATTCGGACCTAATTTTTAAAATTTCAAATATTTACCTTAAAAATTTTGTTAAGTTTAATTTATTAAATATTTAACATATTTATTAAAAAGATAAAATTTATGTACTATAATAAATATTACTTTCAAACAAATAATAAAACAAACATTATTTATATTAATTAGTATTATGAGAATTTATTCTCTACTTCCGGTATAGGACTGGGCCCATACACCAATCCAATAAAAATATGTCATCTTATATAATTAGTTTAAATTTTTAATTGTTTTATTTAAATAGTCTAAAAGTACAAAAACATAACTGTAGTAAAAACATTAACTAAATAATTTTATTAAATTTATTTGATATATTAGTAAATAAACATTATTTATATATATTAGTATTATAATGAGAAATATTAACCAAATAATTTTATTAAACTTATTTGATATATTAGTAAATAATTATATATGTATGTAATAAAAATATAAAAAATTATTTTAAAAATAAAAATATATAATTCAAATTCATATTTTCTGGAACTGGTATTGGAACCGAAAAATTGAGGGCCGAAACTAAAAATAATTCCGGTTTTAGTTAAAAAAAATAAGATACCATACTTAAATATGGTTCCCTTAATTAATTGATAGTTAAGAAAATAATTATTTTGTATGAATTTTATAAAAAAAAAATTATAAGGCAAACTTACTTAAATACGGTTCTCTTAATTATTTGATAGTTTTGAAAAGAAAACTATTTATGAAAATTATAAATTTGGTGTCTAACTTTTATAAAATATTTCAATTTAATATCACATTTTTAATGGTGTATGAACTCAAGAAACTAATTCATATTTTGCTAACGTGATTCATCGAATTCCGGTGGAGTGTCAATTTGGTGCTTAACTTTAGTAAAATATTTCTAATTTGTGCTTAACCTTATAAAATGCTTCAATTTAGTTTCACCATTTTTCTCCAGATTCCATTTCCAGCAGTGAGCATACAAACTAAAGAGTATTTTACAACTGTCTCACCTACAATAACCCAAATGCGAAATTTTGATGGTTAATATACTATTTGGCTGGAATTGGCTAAAAATTATTCAAATTTATTTCTTTTCAGCCACTATTAACGGCGGTGGAACTCACAATTGATTACATCAAAATTAAAAGGCCAACTGTCATGACCCAACCCAAGGGCTGCGACCAACGTGCAGCTAGACCAGAGTCTAACCACACAAACTTGTAAAATGATCCACCTAACTGTCTTCGTCAACTACTTAGGCCTAAATCTACTAGCCTAAAATGGTTAATCCAAGTTTACTAAGTATTCAGACGGTCTAACTTATATATCATATCAAATCTCAATTAATATCCAATGTGGGATTTCACAAACGTCCTCGTTGTGACACACAAACACAAACCTTACCAAGCGATGCATCGTACTTCTAGCTGGTGACTGGTTCTGATACCATTATTGTCATGATCCAACGCAGGAGCTGCGATTGGCGTGTAGCTAAACCGGAATCTGACCGCACAAGCCTAAAAAATAATCCACCTAACTGCCTTCATCAACTACTTAGGCCTAAATCAACTGGCCTAAAATGGTTAACCCAAGTTGACTAAGTAGTTAGGTGGTGTAATTTATATATCATATCAAATCTCAAACACAAATCTCACCAAGTGACACTCCACACTTCCAACCGGTGACTAGTCGTAATACCATTATTGTCATGAACCAACTCGGCCTGCGACCGGCGTGTAGCTAGACAGGAGTTTAACCGCACAAGCCTACAAAATGATTCATCTAATTGTCCTCGTCAATTACGTAGGCCAAAATCCACTAGCCAAAAATGGTTAACCCAAGTTTATTAAATAGTTAGGTGGTCTAACTTATATATCATATCAAATCTCAATAAATATCCTATATGGGATTTCACACCAACAAGAAAAAATCGGCCAGTACTTTCAGATTTGACAAAATATTGCCGTAAGTCCATAAAAATTCACTTGAAAGAAAAGTTATCAAGTCAAATGAGTACATTGGGTCGAATTAACTTTTCGACTTAAATTCACCAATTCTGACAATTTTATGTTCGATTTAAACCCAACAAATTTTAGACTTATTCATACGTAGAATCGGCCAATTCCATGGTGATTTCAAGTGACAAAGAGGTGTTTAAACCCAACCAATTTTTAGTTGGTTCTAGCCAAACAAAACATCAAATTTCAAAAAAAAAAAAAATCCATATTTAGACTCCTTAGATGGGACGGTTCTAAAGGACTCTATGTTTTGTATATTTAACTCTGAAAATGACATCTAGGAAAAAACAGTGAGACGCTAAATTGATACATTTTATAAAGGTTAAAAACCAAATTGAAACTTTTTATAAAGGTTGAACACCAAACTGAAACACATCGGAATCCCGCAAGTCACGTAAGCAGAATACACAAAATTGATTAGACACCATTTTGTGAGTTCTTTCACCATTTTGGACAAAAAAAAAAGGGCAAAATGGTGAGACACTCAATTGAAACGTTTTATAAGGCTGGATACCAAAATTTCCAATTTTCCAAATATTTGATTTTTCTAGTTAGCATAAATAAGTAAAACAGGAGGAGAAAAAATCAATTATACCAAATTGACCATTTAAAAAGGAAAAAAAAAGATAAAGCGGTTGCTTAAAGTGGAACCGAAATAAGTCATATTAAATAAGTTTGTATCGTCTAGATTATTCTACAATTTTCTAAATCTAAAAACCAAAATGAAAATATTTTAAAATTTATAAATATCATACGATCAAAGTAGATTTGAAAATAAATATTATAACGAAGTAATAACTAAATTCATTTTAATTTTCCGATGATCATCTTTTATGGCTCTTCAGATAGTGAGCATTCACCAACAAGGGTTGGCTCAAGTGGTAAGCAACTTGACGCCGCTTAAGCAAGGTCTCGAGTTCGACGCCTTGTGAATGCAGAAAATCCTTGTTGAGAGACTCACCCACCATAGGTGTACGATTCGGGTCGACCAACGGATTAGTCGGGGCGAAGCCCTGGATACCGTGGCTGACAAAAAAAAAAAAAAAAGATAGTGAGCATTCGATTCGGCCAATTCAATTAAATCACGTGATTCTGGCAAACTAGTTCGACAAAAGAAAACATGGATAAATCGTTCAGCCGAATTGACCATGTTGGCAGAAAAGAAAACATGGCGTTTGGCTACATATGATATTAGCATTTTTTATGTGCCTTACACATATTCACTTGTTAGGCGCTCATTATTTGATTTAATAATATTTTTTAAGTTTTTATTTAATTATATTTATTAATTATGTATAAAATTAATTATGAGTATGAATATTTTTTAGTAAAACGTAATTTTTGATATGTTATATTTTATACTTAAAATAAAAGGCACAACTTTCAAATAAATATTATTTTTATATAATATGAATTAAAGAAAATTAAACATAAAAATTAATTTGAATTTTATACTAATTTTTTTTTCAAAATTTTACACTACATTAAAATAAATATAACAACCAAAAATTCAATTGGTAAATTGGAAAATATGGTTGTTAATTATGTTAACTGTTTAATAGAATTATAAATTTTTTTATCCCTGTTTTATTCTAATTTCTATTTTTCCTATTGTATTTCGGGTCACTTATGAACTAATAGAATAATTTTTTTTTTTAAGAAAAAAGATTGAAAGATTAATCTAACAATTATAGAAAAAAGTTTGTAACAAAGTTCTCAAGATTAAATAATACATTTACTATTGCAGGATTATTATCAGTATTTTTTTTTTCGAATTTTAATCCTAACATGATTAAGATTTTAGTAATTCATTTTTTAGAAAATAATTTTAGTTAATTTTTTTTTTACCAACGCCCTTGAATATATATATATATATATATGTATGTATGTATAAGTAAATAAAAATTCTAATCTAAAAGGAAAAATAAATTTCTAATCCTAAACAAATTTCTCACCTTAAGGAAACAAATTTCTCACCCTAATTATTAGTTAATTTAAGTAACAATTAAAAAAAAATAAATATACCAAAACTAATTAAAATAGCTTGTAATTAAAAACACAGTCCGTAAAAATATCACAGGTCTGTGAAATATTCAGTCCAACTTCCCTACAAAATTCACAGGTCGTGGAAAATTTCACAAGGTGTGAAAATAGTATTACTTATGTAACATCCCTTAACCCGACTAGTTACTAGCTGAGCTGAGAGTGTCACAACTGATATTTACTGGTATGCAGAACATTACTTGAGAAATTTTTTTTATTTCTCATTGCTGTTGACTATTCTGACGTTTGACTTTTATTGCGCAGCATATGCCATACTAATTGTCTCTGGTGAGCCTGTCTTTATTTGAGTGTTCTGGCTACTTTTGTGTCTTTCCGTGACCTACAAATTTAGCAAAAACTAAACTTGCTAAGCATTTTGCTTAGTGGGTACTCTTACTTTTACTCAGTTCAATTTAACACGTTAATTATTTGCAAATAGCACGTATGTCGAACAGTAAACAACATTGCAAACAAGGCATCACATGTTCACATCACTGCACATATATATAAAAATGTAGTAAATACAAGCAAAGTACCGAACCTGATTCGATGTCGATTTATTCGTCAGTTGCTTTCCATGCCTTCTATCCGATTATACTATCTCCTCGCAATCTAGCTTAACAAGTATAATCACAATTTTATTTAGTTTCTTATTCATCTCATAAATTATTATACGTACTCTATTTATGACTTCCATATATATTAGAATATGATTATCTCATGTTTAAGTCTTCCATGATTATGTATGTTCGTTGTATGCTTATAGCTCCTTTTTCTTACTTTTACCTACTACTTTAAGACTACCGGGTTATTCTTATACGTTTATGATTTTCATATATTTATTCTTGAAAATTTACCAAATGAATAGTATTTTGCCGATTTGCGTTTACGTGTCCACTTCGTAAGATTAGGTGTAATCTATTTTTTGTAGGCTAATCCAGCATGTTAAGTTATAATTATGGTACCTATGGGATCCAAGATACAGGAGTTACATCTTCTAGACCTCGTCTAATACTTAGGTTAACTCGTATTTTGCCAAATACACTTCAATTTTACTTAGTCAAATTTTGGGTCCATTTCTACGGAAATTTCGCCAGAGTTCCGGCTACGCATGGACAGTCCGTGAATAGTAATATCGACTAAATGAATAGTCCCTACGACTATACACTGGGATCCTGCATAAAAATTTCCCAAACACTTCGGCAATCTGTCCTTATACCCTCACTCCTCATATAAACCGAAAATAAATACATCTATAATCAGCACACCACATCTCAAATGTTCATTCATTTTCCCTGGCCAATTATTTATTTTCATCTGCGCACAGCCTAGTAATTTAATCATAACTTCTTCATTTAATGTCTAAATCAAGTGGTTCTTTAATTCTCTAGTTAGCTAACATGTTATACACAATATTGTCTTCTACCACAACATCTAATTATGTTCACAATATATTCAAATCATAACCCTAAGTTGCAAATCTAGTTCTGTCCTGTTTCTGGGTTTCAGCTTTGATAGGGTTGTCGAAGCCCTTTCAAAATAAATACTGATCCTAAACTAGCTTGTAGTAGTTTTGGGAACAGGTCGAATCCCAAGGGAACTATGTAATTAATTTTTCAATGTATAGAAATAAGAAAAAAGGGGGTTTTGTTGAATGGTTGAAATAAAAACTGAATTAAAACGAAAACTAAATAAAAGCTGAATAATAATGTTAATGAAAAATCAAGTCTTACCGATATTCCAATCCAATGGCATGAATTCCATCCAATTGTAATTTGATCACAGGCTAAAAGATTAATTTATTTCACATCCAAGCATCCCGCAAATAGCAATTATTCTCTTAATGTGAAGACTCAAACAATCGCTCGAATCAGACTTATCATTATCTCAACTGGGTACAATCGTTCCATATTAATTTAATGATAATATTAAGAACAATGCGAAAGACCAGACCAAAACTAATTAACTCACAAATCTGCAATTTAATTAATTTTGTATCTTTATTTTCCTTAGAGTCTATCATGTAAGCTATGTAATCGGGGCCCTCGATATACAAACACACGAGCCAACTCCTTGCTACTTAACTCAGTCGTTCATGACAATTACGGATCACAAACTCATGACTAGCGATAGAAAAATAAACATTGATTAAGGCGTCAATTCAATCAACATAAATAGTTCATAGAAATAAGATCACGAAAATAAAAATTACTTGGATTGAAGAAAATTCGGGTTTAGTACAAACCTCACAAAATTACAACTGGAATTAATTCACCCTTGGACTAGAATTAAGAAATTAGCCACTCATGGTTAAAAGAAAGAAGACTTGTGCCACCTTTGAAAATTCTGTAGAATAAATTGGTGTCTTCTTCCAACTCTTGCAATTGCAATAACCTTGACTTTCCATCTTTGTCAAGATTCATATTACATCGCCGCACAACCCAATATGCCTTATGCTCGATCTCCACCGGTAAATGACAAGCTTTACCAAAGACTAACCGGTATGGTGACATTCCTGTAGGTGTTTTGTAGGCGGTGCGGTATGCCCACAGAGCATCGTCTAAACGAAGACTCCAATCCTTCCTACCTGGATTTACTGTTTTCTCAAAAATTGACTTTACTTCCCTGTTGGAAAGTTCAGCCTGCCCATTAGTTTAAGTGTGGTAGGCGGTGGATACTCAGTGATTCACTCCATACTTCTTCATCAAGGCTTCAACTGATCTATTGCAAAAATGAGTCCCTTGATCACTGATCATTGCCTTCGGAACTCCAAACCTGTTAAAAATGTTAGCCTTGATAAAACCTACAACAGCTTGAGAATCATCAATTTTGGTGGCCTTTGCTTCCATCCATTTCGAAACATAATCCACAGCCAAAAAGAATGTAAGAAAAATGACAAGACGAGGGTAAAGGACCCATAAAATCTATGCCCACACATCAAATATTTCACAAATTAAAATTGGCACTTGTGGCATTTTCATTCCTTTGTGATAACGCTCCTACTTTCTGACACCTTTCACAAGTTCGACAAAACTCATATGCATATTTAAACAAAGATTCCCAATACAAACCACTATCTAAAATCTTCTTAGCCGTATGCCTAGGTCCAAAGTGTCCCCCACATGCATAATCATGGCAAAAAGCTAAAATTGACTTAAATTCATTTTGAGGAACACATCTCCTAATGACTTGATCAGAACAACAATTCCAAAGAAAAGGCTTATCCCAAACATAGTACTTAGACTCACTCTTCATCTTCGCTTTCCTTGACTTACTAAGACCATTAGGTAAACTACTAGTGACTAAATAATTGACCATATCAGCATACCAAGGAATAAAATTCTTTATTTGGAACAAATACTCACCTGGGAAGCTTTCATTGATGGGTACTTCATTTTCTTCCCTCACTAATCTGCTTAAATGATCAGCAACAGAATTCTCCACACCTTTTAGATCCTTTATCGTTATATCAAACTCCTGCAGAAGCAAAATCCACCGAATAAGCCTCGATTTGGACTCCTTCTTGCTCAACAAATACCTCAACGCTGCATGATCAGAAAACACAATAACTTTAGAACCAAGTACATAAGAACGAAATTTGTCCAAAGCAAAAACAATTGACAAAAGTTCTTTTTCTATAGTGGAATAATTGCACTGAGCAGGGTTCAAAGTCCTAGAAGCATAATAGATGACATGGCTCTTCTTATCAATCCGTTGGCCTAAAACCGCTCCCACCGCATAATTGCTCGCATCACACATGATCTCGAATGGCAAGTCCCATCGAGGCGGCTGAATAATAGGCGCACTGGTCAGTAGTTCCTTGAGTTTATCAAATGCTTCCTTGCAGTCTTTACTAATCTTGAATTGAACTTTCTTTTGCAACAAATTCATCAATGGCAAGGCAATCTTGGAGAAATCGTTAATAAACCTGCGATAAAATCCTGCATGTCCAAGAAAAGAACGGACTTCCCTAACATTGGTAAGGTAAGGTAAGTTCGCAATTATATCCACTTTTGCCTTATCAACTTCTATACCCCTATATGAAATTACATGTCCCAACACGATGCCTTGGGTGGCCATAAAATGACATTTTTCATAGTTTAAAACCAAATTGGTGTCGACACACCTTTTTAAAACTTTGGTTAAATTATTTAAGCACTTGTCAAATGAATCTCCATACACAGTAAAATAATCCATAAAAACTTCAATGCGATTCTCAATATAATCGGAAAAAATACTCATCATGCATATTTGTAACGTACCTGGGGCATTACAGAGACCAAAAGGCATTCGCCTATAAGCATAAGTTCCAAACGGACAAGTGAATGTCGTCTTCTCTTGATCTTCCTACGCAATTGGGATTTGATAAAAACCTAAAAATCCATCAAGAAAACAAAAGAAGGCTTGTGCAGCCAATCTTTCTAGCATTTGGTCAATAAAAGGCAGCGGAAAGTAGTCTTTCCTACTCACTTGATTAAGCTTCCTAAAATCTACACACATCCTCCAACCATTTTGCACACACATAGGCATAAGTTCATTGTTTGAATTTCTTACCACTGTCATACCAGTCTTCTCGGCACAACATGAATTGGACTCACCCATTCGCTATCAGAGATAGGATAAATTATACCTGCATCTAACAATTTGAAAATCTCTTTCATCACTACTTCTTTCGAAGCAGGATTTAACCTCCTTTGTGGTTCTCTAGACGGCTTGACATCATCTTCTAAAGGAATCCTGTGCATGCAAATTGATGGACTAATTCCTTTTATGTCAGCTAAAGTTCAACCAATGGCTACCTTGTACTCCTTCAAGCTGCTAACCAACTTTTTTTCTTGCTCCATTGTGAGTCCTTTTGAAATGATTGCGGGTAAAGTTTCACTTTCACCTAAATACATGTACTTGAGGTGGTCCGGTTGAGTTTTTAACTCCAATTTCGATGCCTGCACAATAGAAGGTAACATCTTATTAGTAATGGAAGAACTTTTAGTATGAGAATTTATTGGTTCCGAAAATGCTACTGAAAGCAATCCATCCACACTAGGTTCTTCCTCAATCTCCTCCAATTCAAGCTCGTTTCCAACACTTTTGTTGGCAAACACATCCTGCACCAATGAATCAATTACATTCATCTGACAAAGTGAATGAATATGAACATCATTAGGGTACTTCATGGCATAAAAAATGTTAAATTTGACAATCTCTCCATCGAATTGGACAGAGAGAGTACCCTCATCTACATCAATCTTAGTTTTGGCAGTTTACATAAAGGGTCTCCCTAGTAAGATCAAAGCTAATTTCACGGAGGAATTACACTCCATCTCTAAAATATAAAAATCTATAGGGAATATTAGTTCTTGAACCTGCACCAAAACATCTTCCACAACACCAAGGGGATAAATATAAGAGCAATCAGCCAGTTGAATGATTACACTAGTTTCTTGCAAATTATTTAAGTTCAAGGCTTTGTAAACAGAAAACGACATGACATCAATCGAAGATCCTAAGTTTAACATAGCTTGCTCAACCTTCATCTCTCCAATAACACAAGGTATAGAAAACATACCTGGATATTTGCACTTCTCTGGCATATTTCTTCATAAAATTGCCGACAAAATCTTACTTACCTCTATCCTTTGTTTTTCCTTCATCTTCCTCTTGTTTGTGCATAGCTCCTTCAAGAATTTTACATATTTCGAAATTTGTTTGATTGCATCTAACAAGGGAATATTAACTTGTACCTTTCTGAATACTTCCAAAAGTTCTTTTTCGTTCTCATCTTCCTTTGATCTAGCTAGCCTGCTAGGAAAAGGGGGTAACGGAGTGTGAGATGAAATAGAGAGAGCTGGATCAAATTTTACCCCAGGTTTTACTCTAACAGGAATTTCTTCCTCATCGTCCTTGCGCAATTCGTCTTCTTTAGGTGGTGTTGAGCCTGAAGGAATTTCTTTTCCACTTCTCAACGAGATCGCACTATAATTCTCCCTTGGATTAACCTCTCATTGGGAATCTAGCTTTCCAGAATTCTGAGCTTCTAATTTGCCGACTGAAGTCGCTAATTGGGTGATTTGAGTGCCTAAATTCTGGATGCTCATTTGCGTCTCCTGTTCAAAACGAAGAGTCCTATTAGTAAGATTCTTAACAATATCTTCCAAAGACATACCTGAGTTTGGCTGTTGAGTTTACGTAGGTGCTTGAGGCGGTTTAACGAAGTGTTAAGGAGGTTGCCTTTGTTGTCCCCCTTGATTGCCATAGCTAAAGTTAGGATGATCCTTCCATCCAGGATTATAGTAATTTGAATAAGGATCATATAAACACACGAGCCAACCCCCTGCTACTTAACTCAATCGTTCATGATAATTATGGATCACAAACTCATGACTAGCGATAGAAAAATAAACATTGATTAAGGCGTCAATTCAATCAACATAAATAATTCATAGAAATAAGATCACGAAAATAAAAATTACTTGGATTGAAGAAAAATCTGGTTAAGCACAAGCCTCACAAAATTACAATTGGAATAGATTCACCCTTGAACCGGAAAGAAGAAAAACAAAAGTTGTAGAGGAAGAAAAACAAAAGGTGTAGAGAAAGGAAACTTGTGTTGCTCTAGAATTCTGTAGAATAATTGGTGTCCCCTTTGCTTTTTGGGCGATCTTTCCATTAAATCTGAAATCTACCACCTACATCAAAATAAACACAAAATCCACATTTCAACTAAAACATATCAATAATATAAGGCAATTAAACATAATAAAATGGGATTAATTATTACTTATCAAATTCCCCCACAC
>CATIWJ010006517.1:0-35142 GCA_949640765.1 Croton laevigatus | reverse complement strand
TTCTTCTTCTTTTTGTTTCATTACTTTCAATTTAGGCATTTCTGATGGAACTCTCTAAATAATCACATCGTCAAAATGATTATTAATTAACAACAAAGATTTAAAAAATAAAGCAAGAGAGAGAGGGAGAGTTTTCTTTACTCTTAAGTTTTATTATTATATAATAACATTCCTTTTTTGGAAGAAAAGAAAATGCCAATTATAAAAAGCCAAAAAGACCCTTTTTAACAAAATACAGAAACCCTAAAAAATGAAAATGAAAAGGACTAGAAAAAGAAAATGTTGGAAATTGTAAAATAAATGATTTGATACTTAAAAACATATGTATGTTATCCATGAAAATGAAAATGTAAGAGTACCTGAATCTTGTGAGTTTTTAAAAGAGGATGATCTAAAGCAGGCTGTTTTCTTTTATGAACACAATCTATGATGTCTCCATCTGGGCTCTGAAATATGAACAAACCAAATTAATATGAAAAAAATGCAAACCAAACAATCATAAACAATCATAAATTACCTGAATAGTCATGACAGCAGGCTTGTTAATTTTGTCCAGATGCCTTTGAATCCTTTCAAGTCTTAAACTACTCACTGTTTTATAATTTGTGTAATTTAATCCACAAACTACACTCATATTTTCCAAGAACAAAAGAGGAACCAGAAGAAGATGATGAAACATTATGGTTCTTGCTTTAAAACCCATTTTTCATTCAGTCTGACAAGGAAAAATGGAGAAAAGAAAGAAACGAGCTAACACACCATCACTGGCAAAAAAACAAAGAAGAAAATGAGAGTTGTATAGAATTAATGGCGGGGGGTAGTTGAAGAGAGTTTAATAAAAGCTGCAGAAATGAAAATGATGATTGCCTGGTTGCATTGGATTATTCATGGTTTAAATTTGTTTTGGCATTGCAAAACCGAAAGAGAAAAGAGAAATAATAATAAAGGAAAGAAGCAAAGACTTAAAAACACAGACCTACCCAACTAAACTATACCATCTCTCCTTTTATTACACTCCTTCAATGTGGTATCTGCCACCTTATTAGTTTCCCTTTCTTTTATTTATGTATATGGTATATATGGATTAGCTTTCTTTCCTTTCCATTCCTTTGTTTTACCTTTTTTAAACTCCAAGTTGCACTCAATTGGTGTGTTTCCTGTGCTTTGGTGTTGCCACATGGCATGTTTTTCTTATTTCTCATCACCTAATTCAATTGCTCCTTAATTATATCCCTCATTAATTCACTTTTTGATTATGATATGTTACCCTCTCTCTTTGCAATTTCATTTTTTAACCGCATTTGTTTTCTTTTTTTGTTTTAGGTGAGATACAGTACCAAGCTACACAAATGTGGTTAATTTTTTTTTCACCCTTGAAATGTCTGATATCGACTAGACATTATCTAGAAGGCCGTCTAGAAATAGAAGGTGGAGTAGACAATGTCTAATCTTTATCAACTACACATCCTCAATGCATATTTACAATGGAGCGCAAATTCCTCTATTTTTTTTTATGTGACAAAACAAGTGAATTAAAGCAATCCATATTATCATTAGAAATGATCTAATAATCTTAATTTCTCCAATTTCTTATTCGTTATAATGGGATATAAGCAATTGGAGATAATCTTTAAATAAGAACATTTAAAAAAAGAGTTTGTGGACTATTAGGTGATGAAACACAAGAAGAGAGGTGATTTTTTAAGCATTGGGTTTGAAAACAAGCCCTTAATGTGTGCTACAATATGCACTCATCTCTATATATGGGCATAGATTTTAGAGAAAATATATAATTAAAATTGAATGAGTAATGTATAGTTGTACTGTATAATATAGTAATAAATGAAGAGAGCTACAAATATTATTAAATTAAACTTTACCATAAGCTTCTATTCTCGAATCTCGAATTCCTCTTCTGTCCTACATTTAATTTAAGAGATGAGAAATATATTTCTTTCTTTGTCAGCATCTCTTCTTCCTCTCATATGGAATTTGACTTGGAGTTTTTTAAAAATTTCACTTGAAATTACTTAAATGATCTTCATTATCACCACACAATTGGCAATTTTATAATTCTTCAAACAGAAAATTATAGTTTACTCCAAAAGAAAATGGTATTCACGATCTTGTTATTATACTATCCCTTCAATCCATTATAGATGAATGATTAATGGTTTTAAAATTATGGAATAGTTATTTCAACAAATGTTTATAAATAATTATTGATCAGATAATATATAGTATACACTATCAATGTCTTGTAAAGTCGATGATAATTTATTCCCATATATATAATGGAATAATCATGTCTATGTTTTCTCTTTTGCTGAATTGAATCATGCATATATATGTTAAATGATGATGATGGCATTTTTATTTTTTCATTTTTTCATTAAAAAAAAAATCATTGGTCCAATATCACTGTTCATATATATCATTTATACAATAAATGTTTTCAGGAATTATTTTTCTTTGTCTTTTTTTAACTTTGAGCAAGAGGGGATTTAAATCGACCAAGCATGTGTATATTTTGTTTCTCATGTTTGCTATTTGTTTGGTGCAATACACATGGTAACTTGAATATAGATTTCAGGATTAATCTCTCGTTAACTGATAAAAAAAATAATAATTGGGAAGGAAGAAATGAGATATTAGACCTTTCTTATTCATAGCATTCAGTGGCGTGATTTCACTAGTTTTATATTATTTAGTGTACACCAATTGGAGCTTGAGAAGGAAAAATATTGACTAATTAAGTTGAACAAATGACAGCTGCTATGCTAAAATGACTTCTTTTTTTTTTTAACATAGATGCTAAAATGACTTTTAAAAACGATTAGTAGCTGATTGATAAATTAACGCGGAAATAATTTAGATTACAAACTTTGAATATTGTAAGGAAAAATGGAACTAAGCTGATGAATTCCAAAATTCTAGCGCATGCGATGTCGGAGTTGGCGGTCTTTGCTTCTACCTTGTGCTTTTTGTGGCGTAAAGAAAGTGTATATGTTGGTGTTGTCTCAATACATACTACATATTATGGGTAATTGGAGATTTCAATTGCTTAGAAGGCAAGAGGTGGGTGGCTGTAGCCCAATCAAGTCTTTGAATTCAATTACCAGAAAATAATCATATAAAATAGCCACATAACACCTATTTTAAGCGCCGTTTAATATATAAAACAATCATTTCATTACATTAAAAATATTATTTTATAATCTATAGTTACATTATATAACTACAAGGAATCATAAATATAAAAAACAAATATAAAATTTTTTAAAAAATTTTAATAATTACACCAGGGTAAGAAAAGCACCAAAAATAAATGTGATATGAAAAAATAGGAGTTTATTGATACAGTAGGGAAATAACATTTCGTGTATTGAACATGACTTTGCAACTATAGTTTAAGAATTATTACACCAAAGGTTTGTGTTTTATTCTAACCTGTTTAATTGTACAATTACTTCCTCAAAATATGTTTAATTTACTTAAAGATGATTTTCCTTTTTATGTATTTTGCCTTAACTAGTAAGTTAGAATTAGTATAAAAAAAAACAGAGAATAATGTGCAATTGAATGATACCAAATTTAGGAAAAATTCATTTCATTGGAGAGGGAAAATAAATTTTGGCATTTTAATCATTTCAATAACTTATTTGTGTGCAAGTATTAACTGTCTCTGGAGGGAGTATCAAACAATGCAGAAAGAAAAGAAAGTTGAATCCATTTAAGGTACTTTGTTTATTCAAAATTAAACAGCTTTTTTTTTGTTACAGAAATTAATTTGCTGATAGAAACAGTTTCATATGCCATTAGCTGGAAAGCAAAACTTTAAACTGTATCCACAAAAGGTAAGAAAGCTGACTGTTCAAAACCCTCAGAATACAAATGTCAAATGTCAAACATTAAAAAACTTGGAAACGGTTTCAAAATTAATAACACAAATGACAAGTAATTTGACGTGTCAATGTCATGTATCATGTTTGGACCAAACAATATTGTTCGATAATACTGCAGAATCCAAGGGAGAGGACAAAAAACCACCATCAATATATGCATAATTGAACAAGAATTACAACAATATACCCTTTTCCAGCTCTAGACTTCTATTTTCTAATGCAAAAACTTCTGTTAAGTTCTACAAAAATAAGAGCCTAGATCTGCAAATTACCTTTTTTATAATTCAAAACTCAAAATCACAGGTATGTGAAACTTCACATTCTAAACCCAATTGAGAAAATTTGGGCGTCAAATCCATTTCTTGCTATGTGCGTATGATTACTATATAGTATATACTCACTGACAAAGTTACTGCAAAAACTCCGGTCACCAACTCCATTCCATGTAACAAGTTTTAACTCTGGAACCACCCAAAAATTTGAATATATCAGCAATCAACGTTTCAGCCACTTGTCACGTCATCTTCGCTATCCCCACTGTCATCACTGCGTTTTCACAAACGACCACCATTATAAATATCAATATCCATATATCACACAAAACTCTCATATCATACATAAGTGAAAAGGAGCACAAGATTAATTGCCATAATTTAGTTACCACTCCATTATATATTATATCCATGAAAGCATGAAACAATAATGCCTGAAACTGCAACGGATCAATTTGATTACCTATGCTCAGGGAACTTTGAAAGCCGTCTTGCATCCAAACCTGTCATAAACTTCTGTGCAGCCTGAACATTTTCTGCACCTGAAAAACAATATATGACAATACTCTTGGTTTTAGTTCTCAATGGATAAAAGAAACATCTGGATTCGAACCAACCAAGCATCGTATGAACATCTAATTAAATTTGGTCTAATTAAATTTTCATTTATATACGATGACAACAAACAAAGTCAAGATGAAGTGTTCAGAAAAAAATACCTTTTGACAACTGGAAGGTGTGCAAGGCGCATCTTTCTGCTGCTAGCCTCACTGGAGTGCTACCATCCTTCAAACATTCAGCTAGCACAGGGCCAATGATAGAAACATAGGACATAATGGAAGTAGGACTTGCCTGCAATATAATTTTACACATTAAAGTTCCTAGAAGTTCTCATGTCGTTGAAGTATTACAATATTTTCCAAGTGCAAATGAACATCCATACTTTTGCAACAGCTTTTATTGCAGATAGCGCTCTCCTTCTGACTTCACTGGAGTCGTCTCGTAAAGCAGACACTATGGATGAAACAATATCAGCATATGCAGAAGTTTTTGAAGGATCACTTTGGATTTGATAAAGGAGAAGCCTTCCTAAAGCCTTTGTTGAAGTTTCACGAAGAGGGAACTGGATTACAGAAGCAAGTGTTATTTCAGCAACAGGTAAAAATGACAACTTAAATGTAAACTATCAGAACTGTAAATACCTTCTCATCCTGCAAACCGACTTTAAGGCAGTCTAGAATAGATGGGAACTCTGCAGAAGTAACGACTGAGGAAGGATTGTGCCTTAGCAAAGATGAGACAGTGAGCACTAACCCATGTCTAGAAACCCAGCTTGAAGAAGCAGCTAAACTCGTGATATATTGAAGCTGGTCAACAAGCTGTGCAGCTTCCATGTACTGCATTATAATAATTTTCAGACCAGGTGAGCAAAACCAAAACAAAGTGAAGAATGCAGAGGTTGAGGTATGGGGATGAATGATATTTTACTTTTATACTGAGTTCAATAAAACTCATGACATTTTACATTTTATACCAAGGTTCGTTTGCAAATCATGGAATTGCAAGGCAGAACTTGGAAAAATGATCATTTGAAAAAATGATCCGTTTATAGCCCCATTAAAACAGAATTCACCCATATTCAACGATCCACCAATGTTTCTCATATCCAAGAATCAATAAAATCAACAAATCATTGTTCACAAAACAGTGGGTCTTGTTTTAAATTTTATTATTCTCTCAATAAATTCTAAGAACTCAACAATATACAGATCAGAAAGTATCCCATTTTCATTGGCATTGAAATCAAAATAAGGGATTTTGATCACTATCAAACCACCTCAAGTATAAGGCCAGCATTGAGCCAAAGATAACCAGTCAAACACTGAATAAGGTCTAGTTGATTTACAGAGCAATGCCAAAATCAATAGCCAACTACCACTAATAGTCTAGCACCTACGGATACAGTTTGAGTACAAACACTAAACTCAGAACAAAACCGCCAGAACACAGGAAAACCAAGATACTTGTAACATTCAAAACAGACCTGTGATATGATACCAAATATGCTAGCAGCTGAAATCCGGACTTGGTCATCATCATGATGAAGCAGATCATTCAATTGGCTAAAAACACGAGTTTTGATGGGACTGCTAACACTCTTCCCAGCATGCTTTAAGACACCTTTCAAAGCCATGAGGATGGCTTCCCTCACACCAGCATCAGAAGACTGAAACAGATCAAATTGGGGGCTGCATTAGGTAGGCAACTTGAGGGGGCCACCACCCCCTGCAACTCTAAAAAAGTATGTGAACATGAAAATTATAAATCACACTCCCCCCCCAAAAAAAAAAAAAAAGGGGGGGGGGGCGGTGTTGGGAAGGGGAAAAAAAAACAAGTAACAATAATATAAATAAAATAAAATTATTTTGCAACCCTTAGTTTTCCAGTAAACTCAAATTACCAAGGAATGGGAAGCACTACCTGAAGACTAGATAACAGGTCACTGACAAGTGGATCAACCCTAGTACTGAGAGCACTAAGCTTCCCAAGTGCAAGGGCAGCACTTGTACGAACAGTCCTGCATGCACAGAAAATCTAAGAAATACGTCGAGAAAACAATGCAAATAAATGGTATAGTAAACATGAAAACTAAAGCAAGAATTATATAACTACCCAAAACAAATATAAAAAGAAAAAATTGTAGAAAAAAGTCGATCACATTAATACCAGCACGATCTACATCTCAGCAGTGAATATGAAAAACTACATTTCAGTCCATACCTTGTATTATCTTGTAGACACTTGATAAAAGTTGTTTGAAGCTGGGGAAGGAAAGGTTTCAGGGCCACCCCACCTTTTCTTATTAGGATGCTTAAAGTAGATAAAATGGCACTCTTAACCTGCCAAGGGAACCGATCGCCTATGATCCGAATTAGAGGCCTGCAATCATGGAGCATGTTAAATTTCATTGAACAAATGGAATGTATTAGATAAGAACTTTGATAGTAGACAATGGAACTGATGATATATTGGTCTAAAATTATGAGATACTCGTACAAACGTATACAACACAGTTATTCAATATTATTGAAAGGAAAATCCGAATAAAAAACTCAAGTTACAAAATGGGCCTTTTTAACCTTGAATAGTGGTTATGTAGATTACAATATGACATTATTCAAAGTCCACTTCCGCAGACCCAAAGAAAGAAACAACAAGCATAATGGTGCTCAAGTTATCTTGAGAAGTATAAGCATACAAATGAGACAATGCTACGAAACTAAATCATTCCAGGAAGAAGCCACACGTGTCAAATAAGTATCAAAACTATTCCACAGTTATATATTATGGCTCAACAATCATACATAACACATTCAACAATAAACGAGGACACTTGTTTTTGAAGACTATTGCTCTCTCTTATCTTCAATTTCATGCTCCACTTACACATGAACCAAAAATAATTGTGAAGTATATTTCCTAAGAGTCAATATAGTATATACCCTGTGATTGGAATGACAAACTCTTTCAGTGCTTGTTCACTAGTGACTTCTATAAGCTCCCCGAGGCCCAAGGCCGCCTGCTCTCTTAATTCTGCAGAGCCACTAATTAATCCCTAAAAAAGCAACAGAGCATTAGAGGCTGATCTCACTCATTCAGTCAATGTTTCTCCAATATAGAAGAGCAAAAGTACAATTTGCAACAAAATTTAGAAATATGGGTATGAAAATTAGAAATGAGATACAAGAAAATACAACAGTGATTAAAATCATTATCAAGGACCAAGATCACTCCTTCACATGCGAGTTAAGATGATAACATAGACAAATCCACTTGCCATGGTGAAGACCATAAATGCAAAAGATTTACCAACTACTTGAACATATTAAGGAACAGAAAGGAGGCTGGAAAAGTTCTTTAATAAGATTTTGCATATCATAGATTGTGAAGAGTTTTACACTAACAGGTAATAAACCACACCACCACCCTCCCATCCATCCAAGATTCAAACCAGAGACCTCATGGAAATCTAAATTCTTCTTAACAACTGGGATGCTCCTGTAAAACAAGGGGCAATGCATATTACACCTAGACAACTTTACAGAAAGCAATCAAGGTTAACATCACTAAGTCAGCATCCAAGGTCATCTTGACTACAATGATGCATTAATTTCTTCAGCTAAAGCCTGAGATATATTCTACACGAAATCTGATAGAGCCCAGCTCATGACAGTTAGCTGACCATTCAATTCTAAACCACAATTAAAAGTTTAAACTGAACAGCAGGATATTAATTTAAATTGAACTGCGGATGTTACACTTGAAATTTACTTTTTAGATTCAGAGAACCTTCTCTTATGAAGTGCCACCTTTTCCACTCAAAAGAAGTGGTCACTAAATTTTAAGTATATAAAACAACAAACGTATTTTATATACATAATGTCTTCTCTTGATTGCACAACAACCAAAGCTTGGAAACAGAAATCCAGGAAGATACCCACTCAAAAGACATTCTAGGAGTGAAGTGTTTCTTCTGGGCTCATTTCATGATCCATAAATATAAAAAACTTTGCAACACAATTAAATCCTAGAAAAGACAATGTCCATTACTAGGAATACTACTAAACAGGAAAAATGAGGAAAACAAGATGCATACTTGGAGAAATATGGGAAGCAAAGGCTGAAGAGCTTTTGGGAGACAAAGTCCTGGAATAACAACTGGTCCTCCCTGCAAATTTATTTAAAACAAATCATAATTGGTTAACCATATAAACAAGTTGGACAATAAACATAACAGATAGACACTACTGAGATAGACACCAAAAGAATGGCAATCACCACATGATAAACTCAAATGCAAAAGTAACCACTGACCTTCTTCCTCCTGCGTTCTTTATCTTTGGATGTAGAAACAGCATCCCGTACCAGTTTTACATATGAAGGAAGTAACTCCCTAGGAATTGAGCTAACAACTCTTGACAGAGCTTCCCAGGCAACCTACAGAAATAACACTTAATACTATTTTGAAAATGATGGAAGAAGCTTGAATTATGTGAGATGGCTACCTTAACAGTAGCAGAATCAATATCGCTCAGCAAAATAATCAATGTAGATATCATGTTTGGAGCTTCATCAACCAAATCTAACTTGCTATTCTTGAAGAAAAATCCTATCAGATATGAAGAACTTCTCCGAACAGAAGCCTGTGACCATAGAGGCCAAATAAACATAAGATAATAAGGGGCAAATGAAAAGGATAAAAACTCTCAAGAACAGCTTGCATGACATACCGTACTATCTCCAACACCTTTCAGAAGTTCTGCTATCAGATACTCAACACCTTCCTCATCTATGACCAAGACCACTGTTTCCGCAGCCTCCTTTGCCAGAGTTTGAACATCCTGAAAGGTTCCAAAACATTAGGTAAAGTAAGGTGATGTAACTTAAATATACCAGAACTTGCTTCATGACACTTATTTACAAGTCACTTATGTTTCAATCAACCAATTTTTCATTCAAAAAATAATTCAAGTTATTTAATTTAAAACTGGGAAAAATAAAGTCATTGAACTTTTCAATAACCAGGTAATTTATAAATTTCAGCACTCATCATTTGGCACTAAGATTCAGCTCTTCAAACTTAATTATCAATTTCCCGAAAGTCCTGAAAGAATTACAATTTCTCTATTTATGGAGGGGCAAATGCGTCAGCAAAGTTGTTGATATAGTGTAGTTAAAGCAAGAATTTTGTAAGAAAAAAGAAATGAAAACTAAAAGATAAAGATATTCCCATGAGAATAATAATGGCATACCTCGTCCTCATCACCCATTGCAGAGAGTAAAGCAGGGAGAACAGTACCAAGATGAATATTAAGCCCAGGTCCAGCAACCTCTGCTAATGCACCTAGCGCATGTGCATTGAAGGCACTGCAGATACGACAGTTCATAATAAAACCCGAACAACTAATGAACATAACAAAACGTTACACTTCTACAAGGGTTTTCATAAAGAGAGGAAGCGACACATACGAGAGTGGAAGGTGGACCAGCTTGGGCAAAATATGTGGCAATACAGCTGCAGTCCTGACACTGAAGTGGGCACAAGAACAGGACAATGCTTTAGCAGATAGAACAAAGAATAATAGTTTGCATATTATGCAGAAATTTACCTCAAAATTTGTTTGAGGCCATCAAGAGCAGTATCAGAGGTTTCATCATCTTCCAAAGCATGCAGCAGAGTTGGAACAATCTCATCAATTGCTTGCAACCCAGCACTCTGAATGATACAACACATTTGTTCATCTCGTATTAACACTTAAACAGATATAAACTTAAGTAAAACCAGACTAGTAAAAAGCACACCTTGTACAGAGTGCTGAATGCTAAGCCTGCAGACTCCCGAACCTCAGGCGTGCTGTTACCAGAAATTAAAAAAAAGTAAATGATATTTCTCATGAAAGTGATTGGATTTAAGTAATAAGACAGTAACTTCTATATTACCTATCACAAAGGGCAGTCCTGATAGTGGGGATGAGATTATCCATAAAACTCAATAGCTGACTCTTCCCAGCACTTGCCATTACTTCACTCAGACCAATGCATACACCCTGGCAGATGATGTAATATTAGGTTTCCAAAGACAGGATAACACGTGTTCAACTAATTAAAATATGGTGCATTCCAAATAAGGGAACCCTTAGGTTTTCCACCACAACCACAAGTCTGTGCGCGTGTACTCATATAGACGAAAGGAAAACTGATTTCCTTGTAACCTAAGCTTTCTCCTGGATACACCCAGCTGGTACAGCTGTGCATGTTTTTCAGCAGGTCAAAACAGAACTGAAGAACCATAACAAACTGAAAAGAAATGCTAATATAGGAAGGGAACAATGCCAAACCGAAAGCAATTTACTACCAGTTCCGGTTCAAGTTCATAGTAAGAACCAAACCATGATGCCACTGAAGCCAACACAGAACTGGACCTACGAACCAACTTGTAAACATGTTCACTATAACTTTTTCCCGATTTTTGTTACCAAAATCAACCATCATATATGATATTTAAAAAAAATAAATTCACTGTTGCCCATCATTAAGTATTCAACAGTACTATAGTTAAATTTTTAATATTATAATCATACTTATTATTAATGTTATAACTATTCTAATTATAATTTATAACAATATTGTAAAAGAACTATAATTATAGTCTTTCTAGTTATTACTGTACTGATTATTAGTACATAGCATTATATTTAATATTATAATACCTAGCATAAATATTTCTTAAGGTATTAACAATTATAGTCTTTGAAATAACTAAGTATTATTATAATAATATAGATATTGAAAATAATAATTATATAGGGAACTTTAATTAAACCTACTCCCTACATTGACACATATGCTATTATCGATGAATGTTGTTAAATTATCATGACTTGCATTTTTACTTAATATCCTGGTCTTTTGTATTTAAAGGATCACAGTGTGATACAAAAGAAATTTAGAATTTTGCTATGCTTCAAAAAATATGGCAACATTCAACAGAAGAGAAAAAAAAAAGGGCAGCCGGGTGCACAAAGGCATCCCGCATTTACACAGGGTCCAGGGAAGGGCCTCACACCCAAAGGTGTAATGTAGGCAGCCTTACCCTGCATTTACTGCAAGAGACTGATTCCACGGCTTGAACCCGTGACCTTTTGGTCACGCCAAGGCTCCCCTTCATTCAACAGAAGCAAGAACTGAAAGGTTTTTGGAACCAAACTGAAGCTGAAATGAACTTCTAGCCCAGTTCTTGAAAATGAAAGAAACATAGTTTCCAGTTTCATTCTAATCCCATCAGGGAGCAAACAGGAACTGGAACAACTCATTCTAGCTTCCACCCCAAAAGAAGGCGAACGAAGGTGCACTGAAGTGAAAAGTGCACCGTATAGACTAGGCTGATTACAGAGCCAAGTGTTAAAAAGAGTAAATGCAGGAAAACTAGCAATTGTTAACAAATTTTATTCAATAATATTTTTGAAAATGCATAAATATAATAGAGTATAAATATAATTTTTGGCAGCAAATAAAATTTTACTTGTCGTCTGCTAGCATCAGGATCCTTCAGCCCCCGAGATAAGATTGGGATAATCAAAGGAAGTACTCTTTCACCAAGCTTCCGAACAAGTTCACCCAAAGCTCGTCCAGCAACCTACATGGAATATAATTTAATGTTTTAAATTATGTGAACAAAAATCGGGAAATGACAAATGAGAAGAATGAAAGCACAAACCTGGCGCCTTTCAGATGATGACGATGCCAGAGATGATATTAATGTATTCATCAAAACTGGCATGATTTCCTTGAGAGTCTTTGGAGTATTTGCCACAATAGTTTTCCATACATGTAAAGCAGCCTGAGCATAACATCAAATACAAATGAGAGGAAAGAAGGGTTTCATTTCAAAACAAATGGAGGAAACGGCAGAACGAATGTACCAAAGTGAAACAAATTAGTATACAAGCAAACAGATCGCTACCTGACGCACGGATAAGCTCACATCTGTCCTAACCATATATAATGCAGCAAGGACTTCATTACGTTTCTCTCTTCCTAGAACCTCAATAATTGCACGTCCATGTGCTTCTGTACTAGCACCTTCATCATCACTTCCACCCTCAAGCAAAGCTTTTCCAGAAGTTCCAGCAACCTGGAAATTGAAAGAAGCTATATCAAGAAGCTAACAATTAAAATATTAAATGTAAAATGGATCTAGGAATGTCAAGTAGAATAAACCTTAAACAAAAGATCTCCTAACAATTCCACAGAGCTTTGCCGGATACGCCAATTATCATTAAAAATACCATCTTCAACAGCTGGGAGTAGAAGTGGTAAGGACCTAAATATTGAGAGAAAGAACAAAGAACAATTAGAGAATAATCACAAAAAAAAAATGGCAAGAAGAAAACGAAATAAAGTATGCAAAAGAGAATCATAGATTCCTGCAATGTCAATATATATTTTAGATGCCAAAACAAGTAACCACAGCATATCTTGAGCGTGCTACCAAGTAATGAGAAAAAAAGAAAGAAAATGCTGAAGCAGTAAATTTCAAGAGAGTGCATTACGTTGTTGCATAATGCTCAACAAGGACATGACCAGCTCCTAATGCCGCATCCCTCACAGATTCATTCTCATCAGACAGGCCTATAAAATACATCATCAATCAAAGAACACATGATAACTCCAAATATAATAACACAATGCAAAATCCCCACTTAACGAAAATCACGCTCACCATCTAAGATAGCAGGCAATACTAGCTGCAAATAGTTCTGGAATTGAACACCTAACGACCTTGGCAAATACTGCAGGCAAATGAGAAAAGAAGGGAATTAATTCAGGGCTCAACTAAATAAAAACCCAGAATAATAATATTATGATACTAACCTTGAAAAGTGTCAAATAACCATCACGTACAGATGCCTTTTGATGAGAACAGTGCCGAATAATGTCCGGCAGGACATGTTCAAAGTAGTCTGTTCCGAGTGCAGCTAAAACCTGAAGCAAACAAACAAGAACCACAATAAGTAAAATGATACAATCAAGAAAGAAAACCTTTCAAAGCTAAGCTACCAACAAAAGCTCAAAACTCTATGATCATATCATTTAAAAGAGAACAGCAAACAGCCCAATTTAATAGTGAAAAAACATAGGAAATCAACAAATGTGAAAATATCAACTATTCTAACCTCACTCAACCCTTGAGCAGCTCCTGAGCGTTCAACATTGCTATTATCAGATTTTAGAGTATCAAAAAGCCATGGGACAAGATCTGGGAAGTTTTCTTCTCCCATTCCTCTTATAAGCGATCCAATTGCTCTTGCTGCAACAGACCTAACTTCCGGAATTGGATCCACAAGAACCTATTTTTGCAAACAACAGTAAATAGTATGACAGAAGAAATTGCATAGACTGGTAGTTTCAACTCCAGTTGCAAACTTACCTTCTTAACTTCAGGAAGTAGCAACCCTATGTAAGGAATCATATCCTTTGGTTCTGTAACCAAAGAACACATGTTTCCAGCTATTTGTGCAGCTTTCTTTTTTGTTTCAGCACTTCGCTCCCTTAGCCCTCTATGAACTATTGGTACCAATAGTGCAAGAGAAGGGGCATCAATTGAATTAACAAAAGTGGTCTGCAAAAATAAAAATACATCCTTATATAAAAGCATTTTAGATATATGACAAATATGCAAATCTCAGCACCAAAACATCACACGGAAAGGAATGTCTTTCCAATAAAGGTTACCTGGAGGAGAATGTCAAGCGAATACTTTGTGTGATCATTAGGGTCTGTAAGACCCATGAGAAGCGTAGGAACAAGAGAAGATATTTCAGGATTCTTGATCACACTCCCAACCTAAGAATAGCACTAACAAATATTATGGAAAATCAATCATAAAAGAAACATATCAAATGAATATGTGATAAATATAACCTGCTGAAGAGCTGTTTGCCCGGCTGCCTGGACTTTGGGATGAGTATCAGTTAATACCTGTAATTCAATGCAGAATTTCAAGAGACGAGAATTTAAACTTGTTTTAAAGCAGCTAAACAAGGCATATGAATTTTTTTTATTTTTTTGAGATACACCTCCGTCAATTTTGGAACAATTGTGGGAAGGCACTGAGACAGCTGCTGAGGAGCACAATATGCCATAGCACCAAGAAGCTGTACACTGCTTTGCTTTGTGCGCCAAGCTTTATCCTCAAGACCCTGAAAAAAAATGCATTGCACACCAGTCAATTGAGCACTTTAGCAAAACAATTTCGAAAGTGAGACCTTATAAGTTATACAAGTGCAAAAGAAAATTATATCTCATTAATCACATAGTAAAAATGTATAACACCAAAATAAAAGAGATGCTAACCCAATTACAAAATGGAGTTAGGTGTAAAGACATAGGGAACGTGTACATTAGTCTTTTTTCTTATAGGCCCAACATTTCACATAAATTAAAGCTTATCCAATGCATCTAAAATATTTGCATAGTATTTACTGTAGATTCAGATGAGACAATTTTGACAAAATGAAAAAATTTCAAAGCACTAGACTAAAATGCTCAGAAGTTATGCAATTTATTAGATTTTCCCCCATGAAAGATCATTTAAAAGTACAAACAAAAAAGGGAAAAATGAATTACAAATAAATCACCTTTAGAAGAGAAGGAAGAACAAGCTTAACCCCATGCGCACTGAGTTGAGACATCATTGCACGAGCAGCACATTCAGCAGCTTCACGAACAGCAACAACTTGATCGGAGAAAGAAACAAGTAATAGTGGTAACATCTGAATTACATACCTGACCAATAACAGAAGAACATATTAATTGTGGAAACAATTGCACAGAGAGAATGTTTTGCCACAAGAACTTGTAATACGTACGGTTCAAAAAGTTTTCCCAACTTTTCACAAAAGCACTCAAAAGCCAGAAGAGCTCCTTCACGAGATTTTGCAGAACTCCTGATAATACAAACATAACTACTAAGGTCCAACAGCGAGAATAACAATTTTAATCTGTGGCCTGGAACCCAATCCCACAAAATGAAGGTACAGCCATACAGGAAGGGAAGCCTCATAAAAAAAAATAATAAATAATAATAAAACAGTTCACATACAAGTGGAGAATGCTCCTACCCGAAAAAGGGTAAATGGCAATGGAGCCAAAAATCAAGTGTCTAACACCAACCCCTGCCCCCCACCAAATAAAATAAGATAGTTATACCTATCAACAAAACCTTCCCTCAATGCCACAATGATCCTATATTTCTTCAGGCAAGATATTCCAAATCCCTTCACCACACCTGCCAGTCCAAAAGCTGCTCCACGGCGTTCACCATATTTATCGCTCTTCATCAGCTGATCCAACAGTCTAGAGACAAGCGCAGCCCCATCATCCTAAGACAAGAAATATTACAACAAATGAATTTCTGATCTAAAATAATAACATTCCTAGCCATTATCCATTTTTATAAATAAATAATGGCAATGCAATCTAGAGTTTTGATAAACATATTTCATAACACTACATTTAGCTAAAAAAAAGAGACTGCTTAAAAATAGTTTTCATTCAGATAAACAAAATTCATAACACCACACTGCCTACATACTTGCATTGATTGCATTAATGGAGAAAGGCATGATGACACTGCTCGCTGAACAGCTTCAGATGGAGTGTTTAACACCTCCAATAACTTCTCGACTACAGTATGGACTTTAGGATCATCCTGCAATGAAATATCCATGACCCTGTTAAGATAGAAATAGCGCAAAAATACAATGAACAAAATTTAATATGCAACATACAAACCTTTTCCAAATGTTTTGCTAAAGCCCCAGTAAAAATAACTACACCCTCACGAACCAAATCGTATTTTTGCTCATCTGATGCCTAAACAAGAAGAAGATAGTAAACAAGACTTTGAGGCATTTGCATGACAGATCATTGCACAACCTAGCCAAAGGACATTAAATGTATAGAAGAAGTATAGGGAAAACCTGCTTGTTCAAATAATTTTCGAAGATTGGAAATAACAAGGAAACGTTTTCTTTGCCATGCTTATCTATAATCATGATTCCAGCATTTATCATTCTTCCTCGAACATCTGCATTAAGATCAGCCTACAAAATCAAAACCATTCAAGAATTAGCAATTTGATTAGACATCTATGGAGATAAATAATCAAAACAAACAATCATCGCATGCCATTGATGTCCCCACTGTATCATGAAAATGCTTAAAACAAACAAACCAAGTAAATATACTAGGAATGATATGGCCAGTCTCGACAATGAGGGTCAACAAGACAAGCTTTCAATGTCTAGTGGGCCAATCGCATCTCATGTTAATGATGAGAATGAGACAACCCCAGAAGAACACCAAGGCACACCAAAGCTATTAACGTTGTTAGAAGAGGCGTTCGATATGGCTCGTATGTAGCCAATTTTGAAGACACACTCGTTTGACCCAATTTGTAATAATTGCGCTTGTTTGAAGTTTATTTATTTAGACTTAGCACATTTAGATTAGTTTAATACATATGTTATTATATTGGGCTTATTTTGTATGGGCTAACTAACCCATTCACATTAGCATTGAGCTATGTTAGATGTAGCACACTATAAAAGCTTCCTCAACTTGGAAGAACTCATCTTTTGTCAAATTGGATGAAGGGGTGTTGCCTTCTTGGTTACTTCAAGAAAATTGATTTGCAACATGAATTAATTTCTGTTTATTTTGGGATTGGGTCTCAAACATGTGTTGTTGGTATTTGATCTAGCATGTTTAATTGAATCGAAAGTTGGGGATTTGATCAATAGGATTAAAGAGTTTCAAGAACTCCAGTTATCTTTGGGTTTCTGTATCAAGGAACATCACAACATCATCACATCATCATCACTCCTCTACTTAAGTATTCATTTAAAAATGAAATGAGCACTATTATCCCACTGATCATGCTAGGTAGAATTAAATTCTAAACATTATCAACAATGGGAACAGTAGAATGCACACTCACAAACATATAAACACATGTAGACACACTGGGAAGCAAAGGGGTAAAAACCATGATTCACCTTTGCATCATGTAGCATACTAATGTCATTTACATGCCCAAAAAAACACATTAAGTATTCATAGAAGTTTATTTCCAAAAAGGATGCAATGCGCACGCACACACACACATATAGGGAAGTGAATGCCCATAGAACCATGAACCCCACCAACAGTCAATTTCAAGCACAGTTTGCATCCATGCTAGGGGCATGCATGTGGCCCTTTTACATCATTCACATGCTCAAAACAACACATATTCAAGCATTAATGGCAGTTCCCTTGCATAAATAGCATTCATAATTCTAGGAAAATTTTTCATGAAAAAAATTGACCACCAATATTCTGCTGCTTTATTGGGCTATAAAATCATACTGATTTCAATATTACCATTCACCAATTGCATTTCCAAGTTCCAACAGAATGAGAAGGAAAAAAAAGAACTTCACAATCTATGGTGGATAAAGGTAATAGACTTGGGATTGGCCTGTTCATAGAACAGCAAGTTTATCTTACCAATGCTCGAGATATGAGAAATGTCATGACAACAGGAAGGTCTTTTGTTCTCAGAACATCAGCAGCAGAATGCAATGCCAATGCTATCCCTTGTCTGCCTAACCATCCAGCATCAATATTGTCCTCACTGATAGCCGAATCACGAATATACAAGGAAAATAAAGTTGAAAGTGTTTCCTGAAATTATTATTAAAGATCAAGACACTATCCCAGAAAAACAAAGTCAAGACAATTTCTTTTTTATGCTGCGACTTCCTCTTTTAAAATGCTGGTTAGAGAGGATAAATGAAACTGCTAGATCAACTAAATGCATCAAAAGTAACCTGTATAGAATCAGGGTTTTCATCCAAAGCAGCAGCCAGTGCCTCTGCAGCAGCTGTACGAACGTTATAGTTGACATGACAAAGTGCTTTGAAAAGCCCAGAATAATCAGTCCCAAAGTCATATCCATAACGATCCCAAATATCCTCTGCCGCTTCAGCAATCAACTGTTGATATAAGATTAAAAAATCAATTACATTAGTAAGCATAAGACCGAAGAAGGAGATAACTTATAAAGCAACAAATAACTGGCATCATAATTCTGCAAAACGTGACCGATATACATACACGGGACTACCTCATTTTAGGTTCCTTTATTATCTTTTGTATATTGAAAATTTTAAAAATAAACAAAATAAATAATGAGGAAAAAAGGCTAGCAAAATAGGAAGAACTTCCCAGGCAGAAACCTCAGAGCGGTTATGTGACTCAGAATAAGAATCTGCCAACTACAATTGGAACATATTTTCTTATCCAGGATTAAGGACACTGGTTAAGTAAATTTCATGCCAACAGAAACATAACAGTCGGGTGCACCAGTGCATACAATGAAGAGAAAAAACTTTTAAGTTAATTGAAAATTTGCCAAACCATCCAATGGTTGTATAGCTGCTGCTTGCAATTTGCAAAACCAGCCAAATGCTTCCTTTAAAACTTTTATAAGTTGATCTCAAATGCAAATTGAACAGAGAGTTGACTCAGTCTTACACTAAAGGACATAAAAGCATGAGACAGCAACTTTGGTTTACTCTTCAAATGTCAAGAGGAAAAAGGACCTAGTTTGTTTGGAATGGTTAGATGTCAAACATTCTGGGAGCACGCACTTCAATTTATAGAGTTGCAGCCAATAACGAAAAGTTGGATCGCTTGACTGTCTGAAGTACAAAGACTTTGTGGCAAGACAGAATTCATTTCCAAATTCCACCGAAAATTTGTAGAATTTGAGATAGTTGAGAGCAATTCCATGAATTCAAATTTTAAAATTCAAATCCATATTTATTTAGTTTCCAAACAAGCAAATTAAGTCGAGCCAAAATTAGAAAAAATGAAAATTAAGATTTGTAAATGAATTCAACAAAATCTTATGAAATACAATTGTTCCAAAGGAAAGCCTAACATAAACATCACAATTCCAAAGAAGAGCAAAATTTGTCTTCTTTCATGGATAAACATAAAGAATAAAAATAATAAGAGTTCCATCGAAAAAATCTCCATCACTGTGATAACCAGAATCTAAGACATGATGCCTAGTTTTGTTGCTTTTGATAGGTATACACTATTCTAGATTTAGGCTGTGTTCTTAAGGCAGTAAACAAGCTGGAGCCAAGTTCAAGTTTCAAATGTGAGCTGGACCTTAGCTCGATTAAAAATGCAAAGATCGACCTCAACTCTTAGGCTCAAATTACAACTTATCACAAACAGCATAATGGATATTACAAACATAATTGTTTATATATCAATTAAAATTCCTCAATTTCTTCGTCAATCCTTTGGCAAATTAATGGCAGCAAGCATAAAAAATATTATAAGAATTTCCAAATGCACTTTAAAATAAAGTGAAAAATGAAATTGACATGTACAAAGCCAAACCACATATAAGTAAAGGTAGCAAAACTGAAAAGAATTTAAGTAGAGATTTGCATACAAACATGAAAAATTCATAGCACAATTTTGCATGTATTTGAAGAGCTCTCGAACAAGTTAATGTGGATATCTATACATATTGATATGTCCATTTTTTCACTATATGATGCGTAAGTTGATTTGAAGGTGGTGTTTTGCGCTATTCCAAATTTCAAAACAATGCTGTGAATTTTTTATTTTTGTATGCAACTCTCTACTTTTCATTCGTTTCAATATTACTACCTCTATTTAACTGTGGTTTTTTTTTTTACTTTAAAGTGTTAAACTAGCAGCCATTGCTTTGCCAAAGGATGGAGGAAGAAATTGAAGAATTTTAATTATGAAGCATGAACAATTATTTGTTTGTAATAGTCCATTATGTTGTTAGTAATAATCCATGACAAATTATGTTGTAATTCAAGCTCATAAGCAGAGCTCGATCCTTAGAATTTTTAATCAAAAAGCTTAAGCTCACATTTGAACCTTGATCTTGTGAAATATTTAACGAACAGAACTCGAAATCTTATTTGAAGCTCACGAAATTCTTAACAAACTGATCTCAAACAGGCAGGTGTTCTTCTCGGCGCATTTACAGCCATACCAAACACTATCTTGATCATATTATGGTGTTTGGTGACATAACATTTAAACTAATATTTAAAGGCTGTGGAAGTGTTCTATCAAATGTTACGCCACTTAACATTTCATCGAATACTAATATATGACAATTAGCAAAATAACTAATATTATCGAACAACGCTTTATTGACTTCTCCTGAAGCACCATGGGCTTGCTTTGGACCCATCTTTGGTGCACCAAACGCAGCAAAAATTTTCAAACACACTCATAATAGAGTTATTAAAGAGAAGGGGAGGGAGAATAAAATTGCCAAACAAAACCTTTTCTGGATCATGTAGGGCAATCCAAATGCTTGTTGCAACCTCAACGTTCTGAGGAAGAGAATGGCTAGAAACAGCAGGAATACATTTTACAGCATTTAAGCAAGCCATTCTGACATGAACATCTTTTGCATACACACCATACAGAGCCTGCAAGATTAAAAAAAATGAAAAACAGAAATCACAAGAAATTCATTGAATCACATGGATAAGCAAATTAATATATATAGAACATACAGATGCAACATCATCTGTTCGTAAGCCAAGGCACAATTCATTTAAGGCTGCTCCAACAGGTGCTTGGTAAGCAGGAACAACACCAAGAACATGATAAAGCGCCTGAAAATGCCAACAGTAAACATTCAAACAAGCAACATAAAAATATGCTATCAGGTCTAAGAAAAGACATGTAGTAGTTCTGTATCAAAAGGAAGAAATATAACTGATAGCATTCTCAGTCTAGGGAGCGGCAGTTGAGGATCCATGTGTAAATAGAGAATCCGAAGCACATCATCATGAAGTCCACTCTTCTTAGGACTTAAAAGAATAAACTCCATTATCTGAACCAAAAAGCACCATAAATGTATTAAAAAAACATTTTGTCACAGGATATATAGTCCCAAAAAATGGGAAAAAAGACAAGGAACACTTACTGGAAAGACAAAAGTAAAGGAATCTACAGGAAGAGGTCCAGATTTACAAGAGATTGATAACCCATTAATTATTCTTTCAAAGAGTCCCAGTGATGGCCTGTCATTCATTTCCCCTTCACCAACTGCTGGAATCATATCCAGCAGAACACTGACTTCCTCAGTGACAATAAGTCGTAAAGCAGTAGCAATATCAAGGGCCCAATTACAAAGGGGCGGAGCTGCACACTGGGCAAGCTTCACCAAAGTTTCATAGGCCACATCACCTACTACAGGGGACGGCAGCAAAGGATCAACAAAATTAACCTAATTCCAGACCCAAAAAAAAAAAAAAAGGTAAGAACACTAAGGAGAGGAAGCATATGCACATGAGGAAACAAAGAATAAAATATGTCTTGAAGAGTATACAGTAAAAATTAAAGTTTGTCACCGACAAGTAATACTCATGAAAACTAATAAAAAAACTCAAAAAGTCAAAGCAATGTTCTAATATATTGCATAAATCAGCTGATGTTGCTCATGACATTATAAATTTTTACATGGATTTTTCCCTATTATCTGCATATGTATTGCTGCCATAAGAGTAACTTGCCAAAATTATCCAGAGAACAGAACCTGTAAATATTCAGCATTTGTTTCCCCAAGAAACAAAAGTAAAAAGAATAAAAATGCAAGTTCTAATGATTGCCAAATATGCTAAACCTAGCCAATTGTATATCGTACTGTTAATTTTATTAATTTTCTCATGAAATTTTAAACTGGTAATATTCACAACCACCAGTAAGAAGTGAGTGAAATAAAATCATGGCTTCAGATACAATAAGGAAAAATAATTGATAAAATTCAAAGCATCAGATACAATATGGAAAACACCACAAAGTAAACAAATGGAATAATAATGCAAAACAAATAAACAATATTATCCCAACTTTGCCAACATTATATGTTCGTTACATGTGGATGGTTGGTTAGTTGTGCTTCAAAACAATTCATGTACATAGTGCGAAAAGGTGGCTATAGTCTACAAACCAGGGCAGGTAGTTGGCTGTGTGCAAATATAGGATTAGATATGGCAATCTCCCCAAGTGTCCTCAGCATCAAAGACAGTTTATGCTGTATGCCCCGGACCTTCTCACGTATGGAAGCCTCCTCTTTCAGCAATAACTCACGTGCCTCTTCTTTTGCAGTCTTTCCTTTATCTAGAAAATTAAAAGGACAGCTAAAAAGTGTTAAAACAACATAATTAACACAATGAAAAAAGTCATCAACTAATACACAGAATGCAAAAAAACATGCCAGCTTTCTTTGCAAATTTTCCAGTATCCTTTTTCCCCAAGCCACCAGCTCCTCTACCAACTGGTTCTCTCTTCACAGAATGACTAGAACTGGTATGATCCTGCGATCACTCAAGAACATTTGGGTGACAGATTAATTACCACAAAAAGATCAGGGAAGAAGCAACAAAAAAAGGCATAATGGAGTGTATAGTAGAAAACAAACACTTACCATCCCGTCTTGGTCCTCATACATCCGAAAACGACCCTTTGCTTGTTTTGTGTTCCTAGCAGCAACAGACTCTGCAACATACACACCTTGTTCACTGGAAAGAACTCCTTCAGGGGTATGAAATATCTAGAAGATAAAAGGGGAAAAAAAAGAGTAAGTCAAGGAAATTAACGTGTGAGAGAAAATATAATACTAGAGCAAAAAGCACATAGCATGAGTACAAGAAGCTAGAATAGGGACTTCAAAATGTCACAACATGCAATTTTCAGATCCAGAATGAATTAAAAGAGTGGAAAATAGAAAGATTCCACACAAGAGACACATTCATTGCCAATGTCGGAGGAATGAAATCACTTTATGCTAGACTATTCAGTAGGGTCAGTAACATAGTCAAGAAAAATGGAAGGAAAAATTACTCAAAAAACAAAAGGCAACTAAATCAGCCCAATGGCATATTAGTGCTGAGAGTCTAATCACTTGCAATTGTGTTAGTTCACATTATTCTGTATCCACAGACTGACACCAAATAGGGAAACAAAAAAAGCCAAGAGACAACTGCCAATTTCAAAACAATAGTGCAATAAACAACACCGGAACCGAAGCATCCACCAAGACATGCTAGAGATAATGCATGGATATAGGTGATGAAACAATGATAGAAACTTTAGCTACAGAATCTGAAATAAAGACATTTTGCAAAAATAGTTCACTACCAAAGTTTTTTTCTTTTTTAAGAAAAAGTTTACAGCAAAAGAAATAAGTCATATCAGGGAAATTACTCCTCTCTCATGCTTATCCCCCGGAGAAAACAAGTAACATAAAAAGAGAGATGATATAAATCATTCCTAGCAAAAGTTGCCTTTATAACTAAGCCATTACAATATTTTGGTTGAAATTTTCCACACTGCTCACAGATCAACAACATTCAATTTTAAAAGCCAGCAACATTACATCCTACCCACCAACTTCTCTCGAATTGTGAAGCAATGCTAGCTGATGCAATATAACACAATATAACAAACAACAACAACAACAACAACAAGCCTTAGAATGGAACTTTGGAATTTAACACAATATAACACAGTTGGAAAATCTTGCAGCAGGGGAACAAAAAATGAAATGTCTCATCCTAAAAACTATATTTAACATCATAATTTTCTACGAAGAGATCTACCAGCAGAAATGTGAATGACTTCAATTTAAATTAATACAAAAATGCAATCATCATTTTGCAAATATAAAGAAATTCAAGTATGTGCATGAAACTTCACCTGAATATCAATTTCTGAAAGCATATCATGTGAAAAACGATCTTCAAGATTCCTTAAGTGCTGTCAAAAAGGACAAGAAAGCTTTGGTCAAGACTCAACCAGCTAAGATCAACGTTCATTGCTCAGGAAAGTTCCATTCTAAACAGCAAGTATGCTATCAACAAACCTTTTCAAACTCCATATAGGTATCTCTTGGTGTAATTGACATCAATGTCATTAGAGAATTTATTGCTGCTTGCTGCTCGAAGCCATTTGAACTCATCAACCCCATTGGTCCAAGGAGAACCTGCAAACATAAATTATTAAAAGCTAATAAGAACTACAGGCATATCTTCATGTTAGATAGGCAGCAAAAAATCTACCATGACCAGAGTGAGCTAATTGTAGAATGGACTGCATCAAATGAACTTGGAAATTCTAGAAAACTCGATTAAAAAAACAATTAATGTTAAATTATTGATACCATCATGTCAAACAAGCTTGACCATCAAGTATTAGTAGGAAACCCATATAATAAAAATAGGTTATATTGTACAAGGAACTCTGCCATCACTTCCTTCAATATCATATTATAGGATAAACATAGCAATATTAAATAGAAAAGAACAGAACACCATAACATATTAATTTCTCAATTATGCAATCAAATCAACACTGAAACATTACAATATGAAAGCAAATACCCAATGTTCCACTGATAAGTTACAGATACTATTAGAATACCAAATAAGAGTGTGCAGTTGTGCACAACTGAGCTGTCATACAAGTTAATCAATATCAGCAGCACCATAGAATTATGAGCAATCTTAAAAAGCTAAGTCTTAGCATGTGAAGAATGCAATTTAAATTTTTCTCAAATAAGTTTGACAGTACTACGAAATGGCAAAATGCATGGTTATTAAAATCACCATTTTAAACTAGGATAGGAAAGGAGTCTATGAAAGTGAATTGCAAACTAGGTTCATAAAATTGTAATCTTTTACAGATCATGAACAAATAATATTTAATAAAGAATTAAAATTTTGAAAATAAAAACTATTAAACATATGAGTGTGAAATTGTTCAACTATATTAACCTTTTTCAAACAATTTTGTGTGGTTTATCCAAGATTTTTCATTTTTTTCTTTTTTATCAGGCAGCAAATATAAGAAATATCTGATCATTGATTATATGATATTTTTCATTTTACAGACACATCAAACTATCTTGTGGTGAACAGCATATATATATTCATAACTTCTTTTAAGCACAATAAATAAGTTCCAAAAAGAAAATTTACATTCAAATTTAGCATACCATAGCATCCGACTCTATGCCAAAATACTGCCCAAGTTGGGAGCCTAGACAATTCTTCCCCTCATGGCTTTGTTTTTAAAAGAGATGGCTTATCACCCTCAAAACGCCTCTTTTAAGTCTGAGGTATGTCCACACTTAAGTATATCACTTTTCCTTGCTTTTATCCAATGTCCCAAATCTACTTAAAGGTGTTACACTAATGAACTAACAACTGTATCCCCATTACAAGGTTGTTTTGTGTCATTGAATTACAACAAAAGTAAGTCACAAGCAAACGCAAGAATTCTTGTTACTTTAAAATCCATGTAACGGAAGTTGCAATTGTAGAAAGAAAATTGAATTGAAGTACAGTTTACCTTGCATAAACTCTCAACTTCTGCAGAAATAATGCCAAATACATCAAACCCAAGGGTTTGCAAACACTTATGGACCCTCTGCAAATGAGAAAAAAAAAATATATTGTCAATCAAACCTAGAAGTGGCAACAAGAGGAAATACCTTATCCATGATAGGGGGAAAAAAAATTCACATCTTGCTATTCATATTTAGCAGTTACCATAACATCTGGCATGTTGTCTATCAATCTCATTATTTTAGAATAACTCCATGTTGCTTCATAATTAAACGTAACAAATAAATAATCATCCAATGTGCTTCCTACCCCACTTGCCATTAGCATGATTGAAAGTATAAATGAAATAAGACTTGCAAACTACCTCTTGTGGTGAGCATGCCATGTGCTAGTACATAAACAAATCTCCAAAGATGTACAAGGACATTGAGCAGATTTAATAATAATAATAATTAGTAGAATTTCAAAATAAATAACAATTTCTAATTTTATAAGATGCACATTTTTCAAATGACTAAAACAATTTAAAGTTGCATCACAACAAAAACCTACAATGATAAATATTAGTACCACTTTTTTACATCTAATTCCAAAAATAATTTACAAGAATATTGCAATTTAAAATATTTGGACCAAAACTACATGGTCCAACAACACTTTTCAGATTTCCACCAATTTCAAATACAATTGAGTTTATGAAACTCATAATCAAGCAAAAAAAAAATTTCACAAAGAGATGGATGAAGGCTGAGTAACATATAAATCCATGTGTTGCAGGGATTACGCAAACAAGTTACAACAAACCTCACAAAAAATATAATTTTTGGGCAACTGCAAGCAGTCATGCGTACAAACACAAACAGATTATAATAAGAGTAGCAGGGAGAAGAGAGAGAGGTACCCTCCATACTGCATCTCTTTTTGCAGTACCAATCATGCATGGATGATGCGAGCAGAATATAATTTGAGTGGAAATACTTGGAGAAGTAGAGAGAGTTGCAGATGATATCACAATTAAAGCCTTCACTAAGACCTCCACAGATGGAAGAAAAGGAACTTGAGCATCTGTTGAATTATCTGTGTCACTACAGAGAATTGAATTTAGATTCGATCTAGTGAAGGAGAGAACAGATACATTTGGGCAAACCATTAAAACAGAAAAGTGACAACAATCTGAGAAATATAAAAAAGAGGAAGGTAATTAGTTAAAATAACCATGCTGCTACATACATTTAGGATACACACTTTTAAATACCTATATTTGAACTAAAACAAAAGCCAGATACAAGTAAAGGGAGTCATCCTCTAAAAATTTACCTTATTTGCACAGCAAAAATTCTGTCTCCAACTACAGAAAGAAAATTTATGAACTCAGCAAAAAGAGCTCCAGATAATTGTGGGACAGAAGTAATTATCCTTTTGATAGCATCATGAGACAATTTCCGAACCTCCCAACTTGGATGGCACAAGAAGAAGACTATCAACTGCATCAAATGCATAATTAGTTATTATGTTTCTCAATGGATGAAGAAACACATTAATTGCTTTCATGCAGTACCTGTAACAGCAATTTCACTGAAAAAGCTTCCAGAACTCTACACAACAATGAATAGAGGAGCATATCAGAACGTCCCTCATGATAATTTACAAATTAATTAAATATTTGAAAGAAAAGTGGTGCAGCATAAATCAAAGCACCTTCGTGAATGCTCTACCAAGAGCACTTCAAGGAGTTCAACACATGCCAAGCAATCTTCAGTGGACAATTTTGATACCTGTATAACACATGCAAAACAATAGATGAGTACAGGCATAAACATGCAATGCCAACCAACAGAGAACAAGATGCTACCATAGAAATCTGAACAAGTGAAGGCTCATTTTGAGAAACCAAAGACCAGATCTTTTCCTTTGCCAGAGTATCCTCTAGGAATCAAAAAAAGACAGAAAATCAGCTAAAAGCTAAACAAATCAGAAGTCAAAGCAGCAGCATGCAGCAAACAAAGAGCAGGTTCTGTTTAAAGTAACTACTAATCTAGATATAAACAGCAGCAAGTAACCTGCTTTGATGTCAGCAGATCCAATCTTCCCAGCAATAAGCAAAGCATATACACCATCCAGACGCTGAACTGCTTTAGTGAAACCAGTTTTTACAAGTTGAATGAGAGGCCCAAGCAGAGAAGATATCTGGATTGCATGATCAGCAAGTTTCACTTAAGTCACAAAAAAAAAAAAAATGCAGACTAGTACCAACTGCAAAAGCTCAGATAAACATATAATGACTTCAATTACCTGCATAACAACATCTGCATTTTTGCACATGACCCGTAGACAGCGAAGATGCCCCCTTCTTAAAACTTCCTTCTCCTTAAGACCAGAGGCAATAAAAGAAACAATATCTGTCTGAACAGCATCAGCAGAGCGTGTTGCCCAGGATGCAATAGCGGACAAAACGGCAAGCTTTACCTCTTCATTTCCTGGAAATTTTAATGGCAGGCACAATTTAAAACCAAACATGGCCCAAGGAGGAAAAGAGGGGAAGAAGCAAAGCAAGGGAATGAAAACAATGTGCACCACAAAACAGAAGTAGCCATCGAATATCATAAATAACATAACGCATTACCCTCATCTTTATAGCAAGACAAAAGAAACCCACATATTGTCCGTGACAAACTGCTTAAATATTTTCCTTCAGAAGCATAAGACAACTCTTGAACAGCATTAAACATTCCAATTCTCTGGTAAGGAAATTGAAGTCTTCCTTCAGAGCCTGATGATCAAAATATAAGTTTGTAGAATCTCAGCCAAAAGTTCAATGATTCATTAATAGAAGATCAACATTTCAATATTCTAATTCACTATTGAAAACCGTATATAACAAGCATATACCTCCAATTACAGCTTTAACAACACTAAACATTGCCTCTAAAGCATCTGGGTTACTTGACTTTTGGCTCAAAGAACGAACTATAGCCAATGCACCAAGTCTTCTACCCTCATCTGAGTGGCGAGCCTGTGACAATACTACAGAAAGAAGTTCATTGGCATACTTGCTCAAATCAAGTTCAACCAATTTCAAAAGAATCCCCACTGATTCCAATAGAATCTCAGGGTTGCGCTTTAACATTTTTACTGAAGCTGGAACCACAATATTTTGAAGATCTTCATGTGACAAACGCATAAATAGAGGGTGGAAAGATTCACTAAGCCCTGCTGCAGGCTTTTCTTTGGCATTTAAAACTGCCTTAACGTATAAGTCAAGAAAAATTGGCTGCACAGAAGAGGGGAAAAAATGTCAAGACTTCAAGATAATGAAGCAAAATGCAAGCTATGCATTAAAAAATAATAACTACTATCCAACAGTCCCAAATCAAATAACCAGTATCTCTAGCTGCAAAGGATATGAAAATATAACCTTAAATTTTCCAAAAGAATTTGATGCTATCGAAAACTCAAGCAACAGCCACAGTAGTTCTGGACTATCCTTATAGGGAATCCGAGCATCCTTTAATTCATCCAAATAGATTTTGTATATATCTGGTGACTGAGAAAACAACCAAAAAAATTGGGATTTTTAGATTTGAAGAATTAAACAATCTTAGAACAGTAACCTCTTTGAAGCAAAAATAACAAGGGATGACCTGCGAAAATAAATGAAAAAATAATTTCTTGCAAGCTCTTTTCTCTCTGAAAGATCTCTGAATAACAACATGAAGCAGAGATGCCTGAACTGCAGATACCCTGCAAACTGCATTCTTTGAAACGGCAGCAAACTGACTCTTGCTTAACAAAAGACATGACCACTTGAGGAGTCTATAGCACCCCACATGAGAAAGGAACTTTGACTGCTTTTCCATGGTCTGAACAAGGGTTGCAGCAAAACTTTTCATGAATGTGATTTCACCTAAAGCTTTTGTAATCACATCATCAACTGCCTTCCTTGACCTTAGGTCCTCATATATAGCCAATGTTTTAAAAATTATATCTACCAACACTACAGCAAGCTCAGAAGACATCTCTGCATAATATGATAGAGCAAATATTAGACCATGAACATTTGCGTTATGAAAGCTCGACTACTGTGCAGCTGTGAAAAAACCATAACACCTCATAAACATGCTTCGGGGATACATAATTCAAGATCTACTTCCTTAAAACAATTATAGTACAAAGAAGAACAAAAGAGACCCAAACCATAAGTTGTGGCAGATGCAGATGAAGACAACAGAAGGCCACAACAATCTTCTTGGCTACCCAAGTTCTACATTTGAATGCCTCACACCAAACAAGAATAAAAACAAATCTACAAATTACCACATAATCTCAAAATGGAAACCAGGACAGGGAGAAGAGTTTAAGTCTTCAAAACACTGTACAAGCAGCTCATCTACTATCTAAGGTCATGTCCAGGCGTCAGAAAACCAGGTACATTTGAAGAAATTATTTGGAAACCACCAAAAATTGGAGATTTTTTGATAATGAAAAATCTCCACAAAAAAAGGGGGGGCTTGAAGTTAATTTTTCTGATTTTGCAAATTTACACTAGCTTCTAGAAACCTCATTTATGTTGTTTTCCCTTGTCCATTATCAAACGAGAGTTGTCTTACAGTAGCCAAAGATGGACTTTGAACTCTTATTGATGGCTTCAGAATGACAACGTTGTTGTCGAGTAAAGACCGATAAATCACTGCAAGAAATGGTTTTAAGTATTTTTCACGCATGGCAACTCGGTTCAAATCCTAGCAATTATGTCCATACATTTCAAAATCACTTTTTTTTTGTTTCTAAAGTACGTGCCATATCAGAATGCACAGAAACTTTCAAACGGATATAATTCTACACTTTGTTGTGCTAAAAAACTGAATAACTGGTCATCAATTTCGCCATTTCTGGAAATAATTAAAACCAAATCAAGCAAAACAGACATTGAAAAACTTCTCTCAAACTGCATCAAATATACAAATTGTCTTGTTTCTTAATCAAGTTAATTACAAATTGCTTATACTGTAATTACAGGATATTGAAAAGCTAGAATAGACAATAGAACAATAATGAATGACTTAGCAGAAATCATCTACTTCAAGGACTTCAGTTGATTGATAAACCTGAATTGTTGAGAATCGAAGGGATATCATTGCAGAAGATCCGGAGCCGTTCCTTGGTTGAGGGAGAGGAGATGGAAGCGGAGATAGAAATGAGAGAATCCGCCATTTGAAACGGGACGCTCCGGCTTATGGATGTGAGTGAGAACTTCAACCTCCGGCAACGGGAATGGATGGGAGGTGATGCATATAGCAATAGAGTACGTCCAGACGAGAGATTTGATTAGGGTTTTAGGAGCTGGAATCAACAGACAGAACTGAAGAGTTAAAAAAGACTGTTTATCGTTAATCAGGTAGACAAGGCTAGACCATGAAATGTGGTAAGACTGAGGTTCTGTTGGTAGTGGGCTCTATCTTCCGTGGATAATTGGTCCATTAACAACCATCTTACTAAGCTTTCCACTCTCCTATGGTTCAGGCCCATTTACAAATTCATTAGAGAAAAAATGTACTACTACACCATGGGAGAAAAAAGAAATTGTAATAAATACTTTCATATCCATGAAAAAGTAAAAAAATATATATATTTTTTTTCTTTATACATTATATTCTATTTTTAAATTAATTTTTCTTTTTTTTATATAATATTTCCAAAATTACACTCTTACATTATTTTTAATAAATGTCATATATTTTTAAAATAATAAATAAATATTTTTTTAAATAAGTAAATATCAATTTTTAATTACTGATAAATATGCATATTTATTTTTATATATAACTTAATATGTAAATTTATCAATATTATAAATAGAAAACACATATATTTCTTATAAATATATGTATTGGTAAATATAAAATAAAAAATCACATTATTTCAAACTTGTTCACATTTTATCATAATAAAATAATAAAATTGAAAGATGACATTTGTTTAACTATCTTCATGGTTTGACAATTATACTAAAGGAAATTTACTCTATCAAAAACATGAGCTGCATCAAATTTTATTTTTGTCTTTTTTACCCTTGAATAAATTTGAACATATGGGCATATTGCATGTCACGAATTTAAATTTAAATTACATTTTTTTCAAAGTAATAAATGCACAGGAGACAGAGAAATAAATGTTAATGCTGAACTTTTTTTTTTTTAACATAGATATTTACATACGCATTCAAGAAATGAGAGGAATTTCTTCATTTGTTCACCATGCCAGGATTGAATCTAAATCTTTTAGATCAACTGCCTCAATCTCTTCCACCAAGCCCTACCACATCCCTAGAGCACTTAACATTTTAAATTTCTTCCAAATGCCAATGCATTCATCTTAAACATCATAATGAAGTTAATGGATTTGCAATGATCATAGTTATATCTTATATCTTTGTCCTCTTCTTTTTTATTTTAAGAGATAAGACGTATTTCTTTAGGCATAAAGATGGTTTCTTGTTACTTATCACTTGTTTTTATATTAGTTCAAATTTCTTATTGTTTATTCATTCTTTAAAAACAGTAGTTAGAGGTTGCTTTTACTTGAAAGAAAAATATTAGAAATCTCAGACTTATCAAAGACCTAATGAAGAAGATGAACAAGGGATTCAAATCAATGTCTCTATAATGAGTAAGAAGAAGTGACATAGCATAACTAATTGTTTTCTGTTATAGCCTGAAACAATAATGTTTGAAGCCTGAAACGATAGCGTTTAAAGCAATTATTTTTAAAGAAGTGACATAAGTAGTAGTGACAACTTTCTTATTTCTTCGCTTGAACACAAGGAAAGCAGCTTCAATTAGAAGCAAAGTAGTGGCTACAATTAGGAAGATATTTTTTGCCTAGCAGATTTTTGTTTTCCCTCTGAATTGCATTTGAAAGATTAAGACTTGTTAATAGTGATAAAAAGTGTAAAGGAACAGAGCTAAAGAATAGAATATACAATTTTGATTCTCTCAATTTTCTTATTTTCTCTCACTAGAATTTTCTTAGAAATGCATATGGGTGAAAAAAAAGGAACAATTATTAAACGATGGAGAAAACTACCAACTCTCATTCATCTTTATTGGGAATTCAATTTTTCCCTTTTATAGTCTGCTATGTGCACCTTGGCATATATGCCGACGATCTTTTTTATTTTAATTTTTTAAAAAATAAAATTATATATTATTTATATTTAGTCTCAATATTAATTTTAGAGGGTCACAATTTACAAACCATGACTCTATTACAAATTTATAATTTTATTTTCTAAAAAAAGTTTTTAAAAAAAAATCTCATCCTTATATAAGAACCACCTTATACAAGACTCACCCTTTATACAAAGCAATCATGGTCTCATTATTTTAGAGAAGCTAAACTACTACCTCCAATTTTTGCAATTGTTTACGTTTCCGTTTTTGGCAAATATTTTCAATTCTTTACGTTTTCTTTTCGGGTAAATAGGTTTAATTGTTTATTATTATTTCTATATTGGTATTGGTGAAAAAGTAAGTGTTGTAAATGGTTGATAATTGTTTATTATTATTTTGTATTTGTATTAGTGAAAAGTAGGGTTGTATTGGTATTTGTGTTTTTAGGGTGTAAAGAAATGAAAAAATTGGAGGTAGTATTTTTTAGATGGACCACAATCTAGTAACAAATGTTATGGTGGATTTACAATAGTAAGATGGGAAGAAGATGCACATGGATAAGCTTAAGTGAAACGGAGCGTATCGACTAGTCTTCTCCTTACTTTGACAAACAAAGCTACACAACACAATCTTTGATAAAAATAGTTAACTCATGCACTCATATTTGGAGATAACACAATGTGACCCTTGCTCTTCCTTCCCACGTGACGACGATGGCATAAAATTTAAAACTAATTTGGAGAACATCTTTTAAATTATCATATATAATATATGGTTACTAAAATAAAACTAATCATTAATAAGTGATTATTTAAAAGTTGTGAGGACAAAGGGTGACCTAGTGGTTAAGACGTAAAATATCTAATCATAAAACTGAGATTTTGAGTTTAATCCTTGTCATTCTCCTTCCCCTTAACAATATCGATTACCAATTTATAAGCTAGATGTTCATTAGATACCAAAACTTTTTCAGCACTAAATTTTCTGGAGTTTTAAAATTGTGTAGGAAAATACTAGCAAATTTGTAGCATGACGGTTCCAATGCTATGAATAGTTGTTACTTGTTAGATTGTAACACAAGTGTGCCAATGGCGGCACAATTGTGCTAACAGCAATTAATCCAGACAGCACTAGTGTATGTATAGATATACTCACTCACCTGTCATAAAACCCAATAAGAAAGCCATAATGGACCCTCCAACTTCACATCGACAAACAGTCGAGCTCAAATGAACGTCTACAATAGGTCTACAATAGTTTAAAATTTTCTTCTAATTTCTGAAAAGATCAACAAAAAAATATATTAAAAAACACAAAACAAATAAAAATCACAAAAATTAAAATAAATTAATTTAATAAAAATTATTTAAGATTTTTTTTAGTTCATAAACAGACTATTATGCACGCTTATAAGCAATTCACTAACTTATTTATCAATTATCATAACTCCATTTTAACTTATAAATAGTTCAAATAAACAACAATTTATTAGTGTTTATCTATTTTTTTTTTAAAAAAATATTTATACACCTAAGAATTGATAAAGTAAATAACTGCCATATTTCTAATTATTTTTTAACAAATTCAAAATACTCATTTTATTATTATTTTTTTAACATAAGTACTTTTACGCACACACCCAAGAGATTGAATAAATTATTGAAAATAAGGCTTGAATCAGAAGCTCTGCCTCCACTTAGCTAGGCCCTACCATTACACCAAGCCCCTCTCCAAATACTCATCTTATTTATTTGTGATGTAA
>CATIWJ010006502.1:0-10348 GCA_949640765.1 Croton laevigatus | reverse complement strand
TATATTTATTTGACGTAGTGTCATATTTATTAGTAAAATATTATATTTAGTGGAGTATGGATATATATGCGGTGTTATATTCATATTCATTTGAATCCATTATCTCTCGTAAATACTCTTTCCCCTCCATTTTCATCTCTTGCACTATATATTGTTCTACATTGGAGCAAAAAGGTTAATTTTGGCCATCACTTTGACACCGACATTTCATCATTTATGCACATAAAAAAAGGGAATTTATAGCATTAATCTTTATGTTTCTTTGTTAAGTATTATGTTATTTTGTTTAAAGCTTAATTAATCAAGGTTAGAAAAATGGAATTACATGGGATTAAAAAAAAAAAATAAAGATTGTGTTCAGTAATAATTTTACGGGTATCGATCTAAGTACTAAATGTTAGTATTTTTTACGTTTAATATTTAAATCCCCTAACTTTTCAATGTTAAATTATTGTTTTATATATATAAAAAAAAGGTTTATAATGATTTTTCTTTCTTTCTTTCTTTTTTTTCAAAGAAAAACCAACAATAAAGACTCAATTATTATAAGGGCAAGCATCTAATTAATTGAATGATAGCAACTACAACTTGAAGGGATATATAAGAAATGATTTCCCTTTCATTATATGAATGTTTAATATATATATATACACATAAAGCCATTGATGGTATGGTAATATACAGCAAGGGAAGAGAATAAAAATGATGAAAGGAAATAATTGAAAGATTGAGAGATATATATAAAAAAATGGGAATACATGAACCAGAAACCATAATCAATGCATGTACCCTATTATATAATCAATCAATGTTTGTATAATAATGAAAAGGGGAATAGAATATAAAAGAAAAGGAAAAAAAATAATAGTTGCAGTAATGAGAAAATTTTCTTGAGATTCTAATCAAATGGAGTTTTGTTAAAAAAAATAAATCAATGATAGCAAAACCCGCACGAGTCTCTTTTCATTGGATTCCCTTATGAATGCTACCCTCTTCTTCGACACACTGACGCCCACATTCTGACTACATTATCCCTATCACCTCACCGTTTATCAATTCATTATCTTAATTAACCTCTAATTAATTTCCCACTATAAAAGGTCAAAATCCCAAAGAGAATTTTTCTTCCAATTAACAAAAAGGGCAATTTTGAATTTCTCCATATTTAGAACTTAAAGTCATGCAGCGTTTTGATTTTTTTTTAATTTCTTTTTCGATTCACATAGTAAGTTGTTTATATTGAGTCATGAGATCAATTTCAGTGAGTTATGAGATCAATTTCAGCAGGTTGTAGTTTATAAAAATCAACTCTGTATTATAAATTTTATATGATTGTAAATTTAACGTTCTCAATTATTTTATATTTACTTTATAATACATAATCAAATTCTGCGAACTGTGACCATTGCAATTGATTTCGGGACTCAGTATAGATAATTTACCGTGCGAATCGAAAAAAAATGAAAAAAGAAAGTTCAAAATGCTATTAGTCTCCACATAATCGAACGAGACAAATAGAATTAATTAAGGTGGAAAAAAAAAACCCCTAATCTTGAAGAAAAATAAATAAAGTTTATAATCATTTTATTATTAGATTATTATTTTTTATTTCTTACTGTTTAGAGAGTCTAGACTCATAAAGTAGAAATGAGCAGACTTTTTTTGAGAAAACTTTTTTAGAACCTCAACCACCATGATCTCTCTGCAGATCAATTTGTGTATTGCAGGTGGACCTTTTATGTTTTTGATACTATACTAGTACTAGTAGTATATAAAATGTAATTTTAACCCATTAATTAATTAGTTTAATTACTACTACTTTCTATGCTTAGTGGGGGTAAGTAAACATAATATTCTAAATTTTAATGCCAATACTGTTGATGATTGATTAAAGTCTTATTATAATTATGAAAGTTAAGTAATTATGAACAGGTTATCCATAATAATTGTCCCATTTATTATTTTATTTTATTCTAAATAAAAATAAATATTTCATTCTTAAAATTCAATAAAATTATATAATATAATTTTTCTTTTCTATCTTTTACACAATAAAAAAAACTCATGCGCATAATAAATACTAATATTGAAATAAAGAATACATCGGTCTTTTTATCTATTAAATATTATAATTTCAATGTAATTAATATTTTTTTTAATAGTAGAGAAAGTGTAAATAGAACACTTATTTAGTGACAGATGGAGTAATTAAGAAAAGATCGCATTTTGTGCCTAATATAAATACTAATAAGTCATGCTTTAATTAATTACTTCCTTCCTTTAAGTTTGACTAAACAAAGAAAAAGGCTTATAATTTCACACCGAAATTAAAATCACACTCACCAAAAAAAAAAAAAAAAAACACTTAAACCAAGCCCATTACACTTTAATCTCTCCCTCCATATTCAAACTTCAAAAAACTCAAAAGTCAGAAAAATACATCTAAAATTGAAAAAAAAATTAATAAAAATAAAAATACTAACAATAAAGTGATAATTTAGCCATACAAAGCCAAATTTAGTTGGGAAAAATCTCAACTAAAATTTAGTGATTAGACAAATAAATTGAAAATAAACTCAACTAATTAAACATCATCACCCTAAAATCTCAAACTATATATAAAAAAACACTAAAAAGTAGAAAAACACAAACTATTTCTCAATGAAAATCATCTAAATTAAAATTAAAGTGATCTTCCTTTGACACCATAATATGAACAGAATGTTAGATGATTCAGACTGAGATATCGCGAAGAGCAAACAAGAAGAAGAGCTCCAAATCGGGTGGAGCAAAAAAAGCAATAGGTCTTCTTTGCAATGAACAATTAGATGTAACTCTTGGCTTCTTTGGTGCAGGCGGGCAAGAAACAATCTCCGGTATCCGAAATTTCTGAGCTTTTGGCGTAGAACAACATGAACTTGTAGAAATATTATTTTTATTATGATCATCATCAAACCCATCGTCATTAATCTTTAAACAAGCATTATTATTATTATTTGAACTTGTTGTTGCAGTAGTAGTAGTAGAAGAATCAGAAGGCAAATTTTCCACCATTAATGAAGCTTCTTGATTGTTCTTCTTCTTGGACTTGATATGGGTTTTTTTGTACTGGGTTGTTTTTTGTTTTGCTGTTTTGGTTTTTCTTCTTGTTCTTGATCTTGTTCTAGTAAACGGAGGCATTGCAGGTGGATTGAAAGGAAAATGGAAAAAGGGTATTCTAAAATGGGTAAGAAAAGACTAAAAATGAAAACTTTACTTAGTATGGAAGTGAAAAACTGGTAAGTTAAAGATACCAAACCGCCATTGAAGAGCAGAGAAGACGAAAACAGAGCACTTTAATAGCTAATTTGACTGAAAAGTGGTAAGAAAAAGAAAAGCCAAATTTGAAGACGAGCCCTTTTCAAAAATAAAATAAAAACTACATAAAAACAAGATTATTGATAATCATCAACATCATATAGAAGCAGAAATAAGGAGGATATAATAATACTAATAATCAAATATATATATAAAGTTATAAAAAACTGTTGAAGAAAAGAAAAACTTACAGTTGAATCGAAGGAGGAGGAAGGAGGAGGAGGAGGATCTAAAGGAGAGGGATGATAAAAGATTTGAGTGATTGGAGGGAGTTAGGGTTATAAAATGGGAAGAATAGTTTATATTTAATTACGGGAAAGTGTGAGGACTCCTACCCGCTGCCCGTTGTTTTTATTTAGAGGGATAATAGGGTTTTAAATATAATTTAAAATTTAATTAGATTATTTCTTTAAGATAGAGTTACTGGTAAATTCTTTTTAGTTGAGGGTAATTATCAGTAAATTTTTTTTTCTGTCCGGTAATTAAACTAACCTCAATTCGAACCTGGTAGAAACACTAATCGATATAAAACTCTTCTAAAATGAATATTAACGCAAGTGCATTAGTTTTTTTTTTAATTCTTAATTTATGGTTCTTTTAAACATTTAATGTTTAGTATTGACTTTTTTTTTCCCCTTCTATAGTCACTTCTTTGTATAAAAAAATATATTTTAATTTATTTTATAAATATAAGTGAACCTCCATATAAACTTATAATGTTATTAAAATAAAATGTTGCGTTATATGTAATTTTCGGAAAAAAGTATTATATGGAGGGCTTGTTCTATGAAAAGTAAATTACTTCGAAATTATGAACCCACAAAATTGGAGTGTTTTTTTTCCAGTAAGGGAGGGGATGATTCTGGTATTTATGCTCAAATTGTTTATATTTATAACCAAGCTAAGGCAGTAAAAATAGGTTGTTTTTTTTTTAGGAGAAGTGTTAAGTTATCATATTAAGCGCTAATTATAGCTGTTCTTTTATCATATATTTTGTACAAAAATACCACTAAAATTGGCTATTCGATCATATGTAATATAAAAAAAAAAAACTGTACAATTTTGTTTTTTTCTTATAATTAAACTAGATAGATATAATGCTAATGCTACACAAATGAAAAAAAAAAGGAGGGAAAGAGAGATTTGAAAATGAGATGTAGGAATCCTAGGATTATAAAATTATTTAGTACTATGAAATTGGAAATATATGGGCAGTGTCGGCTTCCTATAATGCAAATGCAAAAACATCACATTTTCTTGTTATTAATTGCTAATTAAGATTCTGAAATTGCATATTTTGGTTCCCTAATTACCAATTATTACAAGACAAAAACAAGAAAAATAAAAACATATATATTGAATTAGGTTCATTTGGTCAGCTAATTTTTATATTAATTCATGGCCTCGTATGTTTAAACATTTTCAGGGGATCCTAAAAAGAGTTTAACCACTCGTGCACATGGCTGCTCTTTCTGTCCAAATTTTTTTCTAAATTTCATGGCACATAATACAAACAAATTGTTTGTAGTTATCTATATCACATGATCAAAATTTTTAATTTGATGCTTGTAATGGTTGTTTGTGGATAGACGTAAATATTTTTCCATTTACAAATATTCGCAATTTTCATATCAAATCTGTCACAAATATCATATTTTCTATCAATATCTCAAAATCTGTTTAAATACTATTCTAAATAGTTTTAAACAAATCCTAAAAAGTTTTAAACATGGTATTTACTACTCAAATCGATTTAAACACTACCTTAGTAAACTTTCAACAGTTCTAATTGGATTTTAATAATTTGGGCGAAAAAAAATTGGATTTTAATAATATTAAATAGATTTAAATTAGATGGTATCTAGTACTCAAAGCAGTTTAAACACAACTCTAATGAACTTTAAACAGTCGTGATCAGTTGTTATCTATAAAAACCAATTACTCAAATCAGTTTAAACACTTGAACAATTCTAATTGGATTTTAAAAATTTTGAATAGGTTTAATGAGATGGTATCTAGTATTCAAATCAATTTAAACACTACTTCATCAGTTGAGATATTATTTGGATGGGCATGGATTGATTTTTCTAAACTACAAAAGACATTTAATTTTAATTTAAATAAATCCAAGGATTTCAAACTCAAGATACTATTTTTCTCTTGATTTCTTTCCATTTTACTGCTCTTATAGTGATATGGTCAGAAAAAACTGCTTTTAACATTTCTGTCAATTTCACAGTAAGGCATCTTCTTTAACTAAGTTGCAGGGTTACTAATTCTGGTTCTACTTCAAGGTTTTGACAGAAAAAAAGGCAAATACAAAAGGCTTATATATGCCTTTGAAGGGTAAAATTTGATATGCATCAAGTATTTGATCTTTATCTTTATTTTTTTCTCAAGTAAAAGAAAATATTCCCAACACTTTTAGAGCAATGTCTAACTAGTAAAGGATTTCAGACAATTCTTCTACTAATGCTAGACTATCCAGAAAACAGGAATGCAGACTAAAATAGTATCAGGTTATTTAAAATTATAGGGGGAAAGGGAAAACAAATTACAGACAATCAGGAAAAGGTTAAACATCACCGGGAATACAAATGGCGAAGAGGTTCAAATATCACCGGCCTCTTGTAACCGCTTCTTCCAGTTCCTCCATTGATGAAGGAAATAACTCAATGTAGCGGCTCCCGAGAGTCATCCTATCTTTAGCCATTGCAGCTTTAGAATCTTCTGCACTTGCAAACTCCACAAATGACTCCCCGGTTGGTCTCCCCTCTGAATTCATTGTAATATGAATCGATTCCTCTGACAGAACAAAATCTTTGAAGAACTCCATTATATCATCCTTTCCTGCTGAAAATGGCAGCCCTCTCAAGCGTAATACACCTGTATGCTCAGCTGAGTCCTTCCCCTCATCATAAGATTTAGCCCTTGGAGCGTTTCGCCTTGGTGAATTAAGACGAGTTTCAGACACTTCATTTGCTATTGCCTTGTAATAATCTTGCCTCTTACTTCTGAAAACTTCTACATATCGTCTTCCCATGTTCTGTCGGTTCTTTTGAAGAGCAAATCCAACTTGAAGCGGATAGCCTAAAACACAGAAAGCTTCGCCTGTGAACTTCCCACCCTTGTGAACAAAAAGAACATCAACTATGTCAAGGCCATGGAAGAACTCAGCCACATCAGTTTCTGTGCAATCAAAGGGAAGACCACGAAGTCTGACAACAGGGAAAGGTGGAGGTTGGGCGACATATTCATAAGGTGGTGGATTATACATTAAACCTGAACCAGCAGAAGTTCCATAGAATGAAGGGCCCTGATCAACTAATCGTTGGCGTTTAGCACCCATTTCCCGACCATTGCCACCATCAGGATATCTACTTTAAGTACCAAACCATTTAAGCAATATTAGATTAGTAGCTTATCAAAGCTTATTGAATTGTTTCAAAATATACTCATGCATGTGTTCTTTATCTAATCAGGAAAAGAAACGTCATAATCCAGTAATTAAAACTAGCACCTGAAACCTAAAAGTAACACAATGATTTAAGATTCCGCAGGAAAAGATAAAAAATGCAAATGATATCTAAATCTTCCAAAGTTCCAAAATGAGAAAGTTCAACTATCTAAACCAGTCAAATGTTTGTTTAACCTTTTAAAGACTCAGTTTGATTTTTTCCTGAACTAAAAGAAAATTCATTTTTTGATGCCATGAGTAAACTCATCTTATTTAGATTCATTAGCAGCAGACATGTTATATTTATTATAAACCTTATTTCCCAAAGCAAACAATAAACCAAGTCTAATTGCTCAACAGTGCACATACATAGCACTCCCCCAACAACCACCTCACCCCGACCGGCATTCTTTCTAAATGTTTTGTATGGTAACTTTACTTACTATATATTCTCCCTCTGTTCACCTACATAAGCACAACCTTTCTTTCACAAATATTAAGAAAGTATTTTAACTAACATATTTTGTCAATTTATTCCAAATATAACCCCAAAATTAAGAAAGTCGCCTACAAGACTTGAATATTGGTATATTTGGAACAAATTTACAAAATATGTTAGTTAAACTACTTTCATGTTATTTGTGAAAAATCGGTAGTGTTAGTATAAAGTGAACGGAGGGAGTATGTCTTAGTTCCATCCACTCCCATTTCATCTAATATGATGCTTGGCAATTGCCATCAGATTAAACTCCACAACAACCAAAAATCACTTCAACAAAGTTAAACAATACTATTTTCCTATCCTGGATCTATTAAAACACCGCTAATCGTTTTACCATAAAGCGGTTATTCATGTGAATAGTGCACAACTAAAGAAGCTAAATGAATGTACTTTTAACTGTATTATAAACACGAACCCTTCTCTCTAGTTAGCACAAAACTACAAAACTCGAAAGACAATACATTGTCCCAAATAATCTGTTTAAAGATGTACTCCCCAAACCTCAACCAATTTTCATTTATGCCTAAGGCTAAAAACCCAATAAACAATTAAACTAGCTGCAGCTTTATCCATTTTGCTACAAATTATTCAATAGAACATATCTTAAACTCTAAAAAGCTCAACAAGGAAAATTGGCACAAATCTAAATACCAAACAGGTCAAAGGCTCACTCCATTTCCCAAATCATTTACATCAAACAGACGGAAACGCAGGAAGGGACTATCTGCAGAGAATTAATATGGAAACAAACATAAACTACAAACCCACAAACAGATGAACCTAGAGGCCGCAATAATAGCACCCTATCTATCTTAATGAGAGGAAGAGCCCCAAAAATCTAAGAATTGAAGGAAATTAGAAGAATTTACAACAGAAAATAACTGCAATATTTTATTTGATGAATCATAAAAGGGAAAAACCGCAATAAAATTAGGGATTGGATCAAAGCATAGAAAGAGAAACTTGAACGGAAAAAAGGCTCTTACCCTCTATAAAACATTCTTGAAAGATGGAATTTTTCTGTACTTTCGACGCAGCGAACCTTTCCTTGCTAATTTGATCTCTTGAATTCTCTTCTTCGTCGTCTTTTTTGCCCTTTCAGCAGGAACTAGAAGAAGCTCCTTTTGCGTTTAGTCAGGGCCTTGTGGCAACATAGCGACCGATGCTGACATGAAAAAGTATCGCCCAAAAGAATAGAAAGCGGCGTCGTTTTGGTTTTGGGCTGGACTACTCAATATGGGCTTGGTTTTTTTTAATGGGCGGCCTTCTATTGGTGAATTTTGTAATTTGTCCGGAAAAAAATTTATTTAGTCCTTGTGTTTTTGTTAAAAATAATTATTTCGTCGCAAAATTATATTTTGTGATAGTAGTTATATTGTGCTTGTATTTTGTGTCTGTTAGATCATTTAGCTGTTAAGTGGATTTGAAATGATAATATTACTCCTAAAAAGTTTAAAAACACTAAACACAAATTTTAGGGAAAAAAAGTATTTAGTTCGTATGTTTTATTTGAAAGTAATTATTTGATTTATGTATTTTGTGATAATAGTTATTTAGTCTCCGCGTTTTGTATTTGCTAAATGGAATATTTTGAGAATCTTTGACAGAAGGACTAAATGATTTAACAAAATACAAAATACAGATACTAAATAACTATTATTGAAAAATATAAAACAAAATAATTATCTTTAACAAAACACAGGACTAATTAATTTTTTCCCTAATTTGTTCCCGAAGGTTAATATAAGCTCATATGCCCAATGAGCTAATCTATCTATGAAAGCAAGCAAATATCACTTTTCCATGTTTTATAGAAAGTGAAAGAATCTCACATCGGATAGGAGAAGGGGGCTAATAAGATTTATAAATGTGGGCAAACCTCGCCTGTCAACTCGGGTTTTCAGGTGAGTTAGGCCCAGATTCTTAACATGGTATCAGAGCCACCTTCAATTTCTGTTGGAATTGAAGTTGACACAATTATTATTTCTATTTAACACTTCTGCTACAAATTTCTTCCTTGTACCATTGTCACTATGTCTGATCTTAAAAAAGGAGGTAGTGACGCTCATGAGAAGAATGGCAACTCTACAATTGTTTTTCCTATACAGGAAAATTCTCTTATCACCCCAGAACGTCTTGATGGAACTAATTATATTGAGTGGTCTTTGAATGCTCAAAATAAGATCCGTGGAAGAAAACGTTGGGGCTTTATATCAGGTACAAAAAACGCACCAAAAGATGAACTTTCAGAAGAATATGAATCATGGCAAGAAGAAAATTGTCTGGTCAAGTCATGGCTTCTTGATGCAATGACAAAGGACATCAGATCATTATTTCTTCGCTTGGGCACAGCAAAGGAAATCTGGGATGCTGTGAAACAAACATATTCTGTCGAGCAAGATGCTTCAAAGGCATATCAACTTCACTGTGAGGTGATGTCTACTCGCCAAAATGGAGACTCCATTATTTCTTATTTTGGAAAACTACAAAAGATATGGCAGCAACTTGATGATATTGATGATTGTACTATGGAGTGTACAAGTGACATCACCAAATATACTGTAAAGGTTAATGCACAACGTGTATATATTTTTTTGGCTGGATTGGATTCTCAATTGGATGGTGTAAGAGGACGAATACTTGCTACAAAACCTCTCCCAAATATCCAAAGTGTGTACGCAATGATTTGTGCAGAAGCTAATCGACAGGGAGCCATGCTTGGCGGTATAACTGGAGAAGGAGCTGCAATGGTTAGTAAAAAATCCTCTGCAAAGAAAGATCGTAAATGTACTCATTGTAATGGCATAGGTCACACAATGGATACATGTTTTTGGTTACATGGGTATCCAGATTGGCACCCTAAAAGCAAGAAGGCTCCTCAAGCATTCTCTAATAACCAAGAAGAGAACACCAACCCAAAGGTTAATCTAGCCACAAGTTCTGGATTTGCTGCTCAATTAGGTACATCTTTTACTAGTAATAGTGATTGGATAGTTGATTCAGGTGCAACAAATCATATGACTTGTGATAAA
>CATIWJ010006474.1:0-30501 GCA_949640765.1 Croton laevigatus | reverse complement strand
TCTGTCTCTTGAGAAACATGATGAAAAACACTGTGGTCAATCCATTGTCTGATTAACGCCACAGTTTTCTTATTCATTCTCGTCCAGACTTCATCCGTTTTCGTGTCTGGTTTGACACCTTTGACTTCTAAAGGCTCTGCTAAATCCTTCAGAATCAGCAAGTCTTCCATCCTTTGCTTCCACATGTTGTAGTTTGTGGGCATAAGCCGAATCATCGTATCCGTGCTTGAAGACTCCATGAAAAATGCCTCAAATTTGCTTGTACTGGACTGTGGGAGCAAAATTAGGCAAAATCGAGGTCACAGTTGAATCCGGAACGCCGAAAAACATTAGGAACCAGTCTTACTTCTTCAAAAACTGGCCTAAAAATGACTGAACCGGACCTCCAAAACAAACTAAACCGAACCAGATCGGTTCAAACCAGAGATTTGCTCTACTGGTGACGTGGCAGACAGAGAGAGGACCGCGTGTCACCTCCTAAGAAGCCCACGGGTGCGCTGACGTGTCATCCAGACTTGACGTGGAAGCTGACGTGGCTGCACACGTGGCTGATGACGTGGCAAATATTAACGTGGCTTGCTGACGTGGACACTTGGCTGACATGGAGAATGACGCGGAGCTGACGTGGCGCGCTGACTGGGATCGTCTTCTTCACTGCTGGCGCGTGCGGCTCGTGGAGCGCGTGACCAGACTGGTTTTCTCCTTCGCAGGCGCGTGCGGCGCGTGAGAGCTACTCCGGCGGCCGTTTTTCCTCCAGAAAATTTCAGAATACTCCTCTCGTCAAGGCCTTCCCAGTGGTGTGATCAAATTTTATTTTTGAGCAAAATTTGAAAACATGAAATTTGGACAGAATGAGTTTTTTGGAGAAAATTTTAATGGAGCTCTCCAAGGCTCTGATACCACTTGTTAGGATTGAAAATTCTTCTATTAATCACGTAATACAATTACAAGAGGAGCAATTCTCACTCAACTACAAAAAACAACCCTCTCTTCAAACTCAAGTTTTTCTCTTAACAAAAAACTCTCTTCCTCACTCTCACTCTCTCTTATTACAAACTCTGTCTAACAAAACTCTGTAAAAATGACATCTATTATAATACAGAAAGAGCATATGATCACTATCAATATTGGGAGACAAAGAAAATGATGATGTTGTTGACTTTCTTGACAAAGTTGATAAATAGAGTTTGACACAATGATGAAGATTTCATGATGCCATTGACTTTGTAGGCAACCCTTTTGACTTCAAGAATCTGGATATTCAACAATTTGAAGGGGGGAAAAAACATAACACTAAGATTCCTTTAATGGAATTTGAGAAAATCAGGCCAGCGAGTGCCTACAAGTCATACACGTGTTACGTTTTTCAAAATTGAGGTACAACAAAGTTAAAAATTAAAATTCGGGTATGATAATTTTACACACTCTAAAATTGGGGTACAACGATTGAAAATTAGCCTAAATTATTGGAGAATGTAACGATATAATATTTTTAAAAATCCTTCTAAAGTTCACCAAAATGAAATATGGAGTTAGGAATAAAGAAGAAGATCTCAACTTAATTTGCCGGGACGAAGGCAGGCTCAGTTGGTATAGCCTAAGGATCGAATCTCACTCATCCCTCTCTATAGGAATTAGGATATTTATATTAAAAAAAAAAAACTTAATTTGCCTTAAATATAATTAAATTCCAAACTAGAAATATTATAAGTTATTGCTTTATTTTTAGTTGGTATTATAAGTTGAATTTAAAGAAACTAATAAATAATTACAGTATATATTTTCCAGCCAATATTAATTAAGAATAAAACAAAGCAAAGATTACAACACAGGCATCGATCAAACATATAAAAGCATAATACATTGAGGTACCAAATTAATAAAAGTAGAAATACTCTAGAAACCAAAACCTAGAATATGAAAAAGAAAAAGAAATTCATTTTGGATACCTTCAGTTCAAAACCCTAAATTGATTTGGAAACAAGACAAGTGGATTCATGTATACATACCTTTTTTTTTTTTTTTTTGAATGATACATACCCAGTGGTATATATTAACTAATTTATTAGTCAGATAGAGAGGTTAATTAGAACCGTAATGTGCGAAAATAATTTAGATTAGATTTAATCGGATTTAGGCTTTTAAATATGGATGGATTATTTTATACTTTTATAAGTCAAATGGTATTATATTTTTAATCGAGGTGAGTAGGGGTGTTCAAGAAAAATCGAAAACCGATCGAAACCGAACCAAACCGAAACCGATTGCTTCGGTTCGGTTTTCGGTGAAGAAAAAGTGAAAACCAAAAATATTGGTTCGGCGTTCGGTTCTATGAGTCTGTGAACCGAACCGAAACCGACCGAACCTATGATATATATGCATCATAAGATAACCCTAAAATCCTAGCCCTCTTAAACACATGCCACCGCCCTCCTTTGCTAGTCTGCTCCTCTCTCTAAAATTTCCAGCCACTCATCTCCTTCCTCTATCCTCTCCTTCATCTAATCTCCTTCGTCTCTCTCTCTCTCTGCTTCATCACCTTCCTCTCTCTCTTTTGTTCATATCCGGCCGATCTCATCTATCTCTCTCTCATTCATCTCTGGTGACCTCATGTTCTTGAAGATCGATCGATGTAGTTGGACTGGTCTCTCTCTCTCTCGTTCATCTCCGGCGACCTCATATTCTTGAAGATCCTGAAGTTGATCGATGGAGTTGGACCGATCGGTGGACCTAGGCTGTACGTGGAGAGGAGTCGACAACTTCAGCCCCTCTGTTACGTCCGGCGCTAATGGTGGCGGTGGTGGATCCAATTTCAGTCGGTTTCCCATTCCTCTCTTTCTCTTTCTTCTACCACAGAACAGGGGAGAGGAGAAGAGATGTGTACAGTCCGGCGCTAATCGACGCAGAGCCGATCAATTTTTCGTCATGTGAATCTGTATTTTTTGTTTTAAATTTGTTTGATTTGAATCTGTTTTGATTTCCCTCATTGAGAGAGGTGCAGGTTCATCAATTTTTCTTTTGTTGAATTTAATTGTTGTGAATCTGTTTAATTTTTTTGTTGAATCTGATTTTATTTTATCAATTTTTTTTTAAATTTATTTGTTGTGATGTGAATCTGTTAAATTTGCTGTGATTATGGTTATGAGGTTGAAGATTTTAGTTTGGGAAATTCATTTTGTGATCTGAGTGCCAGTGCCAAAATTAGGTTTATGTGAAATTTCGGTTTGAAACCGAAACCGTACCGAACCGATAAGATCGGTTCAGTTTCTGATCGGTTTCATATAGTTTCGGTTCGATTTTTTGTCTTCTTTTTTCGGTTCGGTTTTACAATCGGTTTGAGCTTATCACCGAACCGCACATGAACACCCCTAGAGGTGAGTATCTAATATATACACTAGTGGTGGGCAAAACCGAACCGTAAACTAAAACCGAACCAAACAGAATAATCGGTTAATCGAATTTTCGATTCGGTTTTTGGTTCGTTAAAGTATATAAACCGATTTTTTTTAACGTGTAAAATTCGGTTAAAACCGAATTAGAACCGAACCAAAAAATCGATTAACAGAATTTTCGGTTCATAAATTTTATAATTAGTTTTGAACCGAACCGATTTTGCCCACCCCTAATATACACATAATAAACATGCTATTACCATCTTTTTAAAATCAAACTTAGATAGATTTATTGGAATTTTGATCAGGCAAATGTTCTGAAACTTTTACATATATACACGTTTGCAATACAAATGGAAGAAAAATAATTCAGTATATTTAAATTAGGTTTAAAAATAATTCAATCATGTGGGTACGAATTTTCAGTAGCCTAAATTCTCCTTTTAGTGGAATAAACAAATCTACTGAACCTCATTTAAATTATATTAACATGGAATTTGAGTAGTTAAAGAAATAATTGAGTTTAAATATTATATTATATTATATTATATTATTAATACGTACGTCAATGAATTTCAATATATGAAAGTCTGGACATTTTGTTTCAATATTGAAAATGAGGTGTGAACGGAACAAGCTGAAACACATCTCATCTTTCATCACTCAAGTTATTATCAAACCAACATTTTAATTTATTCGACTGCTGCATTATTAGAGAGATATCACAAATTATATTCTTAAACCTTATCAGGACATGTAATTAATAATTATCTTAAATTCCTTATGCGAAAAATCGACCCAGCACTGCTTTAATTAAACTTCTGTAATTTGACTAATAATGATAGTGATATTGAAGAAAAAATTCGTTAGAAAGAGAATCATTTTGATCCAAGATTATCTTTTTGGCATACAATTTATTAATTATTCTTTTTTCTTTTTGAAATAAATCACATGTGTTCCTAACTTACTCGGGTAGGTATAATCATGCTCGTATTAAGTTGGCCAGAAAGAGGTAATAAGTGCTCCTAATAAGTATATTTTCCATTTACAAGAATCGAACCATCAATCTTTTGCTTAAGAAGTAAGAGTGTCGAACTACTCATATACCAAATACATGTTGGTATTAATTAATTATTCTTTAGTTTCATTGAAACGTCATTTGCTTAAGTTTGAATTTTTGAATATATGTATATATACTAAGGCCAATTGACAATTGGACTCAATAATTCATTTGGAGAAGGGAAGAAATTAAGAACTCTTGACTCCCAACTTTGTAGACCCTCAGCCAAAAGGTGGTATGGTGTTTCTATCATTTTGAATTCTTGACCTTTCTCCGTTGACGATACGATACTTTAATAATTTAGCAAAAGCAAACATATATCCCTTCGTGAGAGTGAGAGGGTGCATTCTTAATTTTTTGGGAGTCTTACGTCCACTTATATATATATACATATATATATATATATATTACCTTCAGACTATTATACATTCCTATAAATTAAAAATAAATTTATTATGTGTAATTTTCATTGGTTATTCAAGAGTGTCATAATGAAAATACTAGAGTTAACAAGAAATTGACATACATGAAACATTGTATCAAGAAAATAACAACTTGATCGGGCAAAGAGTAGCCTAGATTGCCAAAAAGACAAGAGGTCGAATATGGCTCAAATTGCTATTGTATAAAACAGATTTAAGACATTTTGAATTTATTAAATTTATATCACAAATTTATTCTATACTAGTTGATTACCCGCGCTTCGCCTCGGGCCATGCCTTTCTCTTCTATACAAATTCAAAATTCAAACTAGTATACACTATTCGGTTTCAAAATTCAAACTAGTATTCAAATTTATTCTTTCCCCATTTTTTTGAACATATATACTATTTAGCTTCTTTTTTAAGGGGAACCGAACTGAAAATATTATGGTTCGGCTGATATTCGATTTTCACCACATCAATTCGGTTTTCAATTCACTATGAGCATCTTTGGGTTTTTTTTTTTTTTTTTTCAGTTCGGTTCGGTTGCTCGTACCGAAAATGTTCATCTCTAGCCCACACCTTTTCCACCAAGTAGCAAACACTGTAGCTTGAAGCTGATAAACTTAGCCAACTGTTTTATTGGTTTACGTCCTTCATACAGTTCTTCAATATAGAACTGCACAAGACAGGAAGAGTGAATGTAGTTACGTAGGATATATAGAGTAAATGTTCCCTAGGGTTGACGGGTAGTTCCGTAGATAAAATGGGGTCCGGCTACCGTGCTACGAAAGTGTAGGTTGAAAAGTTATAGTTGGAATGAAATTATTATAAATTAGGAAATGAATAAATATTATCTTTTAAATGTATTTTAATTATTATTAATAGGAAAAAGTTAATTATTTTAAATTAAAAATTTAAAAAGAGAGATAAATGCAATGCTAAGCTGAGAGATCTCTCAGTAGATTTCTAATAAATGAAATATCTTATATCAAAAAATTATTTAAATTTTATATTGAGAATAGCGACGTTAATCAAAAATAAAAAGAGGTATATATACAATTTACAAATTAACTGGGGGTGAGTTCGTACTTTGTACATAAATTAGTCGACCTAATTTACACTAGAATATTGCTATAACAATAGGAAAGAAACCAATATATAATTGGTAAAGATAGGAGGCATAACATTACAAAATTAAAAGTAAAATATTATATTTATGTAGCAAGAATAAACTATAACTCTTAAAATATTTTAAACTTGTTTAGCAAATAAATAGCACGAAAACATGTTTTTGTAAAGCAATTAGCTTAGCTAGTTGTTTCTATTTGATTTAAGATAATTTGCTTGCTAACTACACCAGACCTACTTCAAGAAAGACACTAATCAAGAAGAGAAAGCGTGTGGTTTAGGGTTTGATGAGGAGAGAAGAAAGATATATTGATTGCAACTGATTATCATTCTCCTCCACTAAATTTTTCCCATATTTACTTGCAAGTTGTCAAATATAGTATACAACCACCACAATATTTCATCGTCAATAATTACTTAAAAAACTAAATATTGTCAAAACGATAGAAGATAATGAAAATTTATGAATATATCAAATAAGAATCTAAAGTTCATTTTTAGAACTTACTCACTTTTTTTAAAAAAAATTTCACTTACTTTCTAAACACTTAATTACGGGTATCGACTAATTAAGATTCGAGTATTGCAGAACACCAAAACTTAAACCCTAAATCATCCTTAAAAAGTCTAGCACATCATCCCGTTCCCGTTAGACTAACATTTTTACTTACTACCTACATTGATACCTCTAATTTTAATTACATAATATCAGGAGACTCAAATTTAGCATATGATATTAATTCCTTTCAACAAAACAAAAAAAAAGCACATGTGATATTAATAGTACTAGAGTTTCAAACTGGAAACATTTATCACCCTAGATGTGAGTGTACCATACATCATAAGTAGAGAGTCTTAATGTACGAAATTCCAAAGTAATTGATGAGACCTCATTGAACGGTGAGGAGACAGTCAACTAGGGTGGAGAGGTTAGGGATTTTAGGGTAGAAAGGAATTAAAGGACTCATTTCATAGCGATAATAATAATAATAATATATGTGGTCAACTATGGTTGCCTTAATTAGTTGTTTTCTTTATTTGTATTTTCCTTCATTCATTTGTTGGGATCTTTTTATGTCTGCATTATTTGAGATGGGAAATGGAATTTTGTGATTGTGTGTGAAAACAAATTTTGTTTCTCTATTTTTTGAAAATTATTAGTGCATTTGGTTTCATTTTGATTTAATTTAGATCTTCCACTTGCATAAATAATGTGTAATTATTAGAGGAGTGACGATTGATTTCTATAATAAAACCAAGAATCCAAATTTATGTTTTAGTTGTAGAAGAAGATTGATTTAATTGGAAATTTTGCTTCACTAAATTGGGTGATAAAGACATGTAAGTGGGTGTCCATTTAGGGTTAGTGTGGTTCAAGGCCGTCCCATAAATTTGAGAGGTTATGCGCGAGATATCAAAATTGGACGTTGAATCCCATGAAAATTAGAATATGTATCATTGGAATGAATAAAAAATAATGAAAATACTTCTTAAAACAAACTATATGTTATCGGTTCAATACCTGGGGTATGTACTTATTGTTATTTTTTTTCGAGAAGTAATGTGTTTTTTAAAATTTAGGGGCCCTATACAAATGTTTTGTTTATACATATTGTTCAAGGCCTTGGTGTCGATGTTGAGTAGCAACAAGAAGAGAAGGAACAAATATATACGTACGCGTAGCCATGAGTATCAAAATTTCTGGTTTCTTCCTTCCTTCCAACCTGAATGAATTATATAAAAGAATGAAAAGGAAAGATGGAAGATTATTATTATTTTTTTCCCCCTGTCCACGTTATACATGTACTTCACCAATATTGTTCTTTGTAACTGAACAAAAGGTTAAGAGCAACCGTATGTCATATTACAAAGTATTTTTTAATTAACAAATAATGTCCTTAAAATTCAATATTTAGATTTTTCTCAAAAAATATCAATATTTAGTAAAATAATAAATGCATTGCTATAATTTTAAAATAAAAAAAAATTGAAAACTGTCTTCCCAATATTTATTAACTCACTGTAGCGAGAGTTACCTGCAACCGTAGCATTTTGGGCCGTGCTTTTCCTAGCCCAAGAAAACTAAATAGCTGACATATAAATTATTCATGTTAAATTTATAAATGATTGCATACAATAATTGGCAAATTGTTCAATTTGCCCTGCAACTTGCATAGAATTGATAATAAGCCCACTTTTCAACTTTGCCTACAAGATTACCCTCCAACTTGGACAAAAGCGTCATCTCCCTCAGCTGGCTCGTGTGTGTAATATATCATCTGAATGGGAGGCTTTCGTCCAAGTTGGAGGATAATCTTGTAGGCAAAGTTGAAAAATGTGCTTTTTGTCAATTTTATGCAAGTTCCAGGGGCAAATAGAATAATTTATAAAATATTTCTATATTGTTTTATATTTAATTTCTTAAACATGTATAGTAATTTCAAACTCTTATTCCCTATTCTAACAGTTTTAACGCAACACAAATTTATGAGGTTCTTTCCCCCACCTTTATGCTGAATTTATATAAATATAATTTTCTTATATTATATTATGAATTTTGTTGTAATATTGAAAAGGCTATTATGTGTTTGACATTTTAGCTTTTCTTAAAAGTAATATTTATGATATAATTGATTTGATATTTACCAATTTTTTAAAATCTTAATTTGTAGGATTTGAAAATTGATTCACAAACAAGAGATAACAAAATATATTAAATGTGTCAATTATGCAACTTTGTACTTATAAGAACTGAAGAATTAAAACAAGTTCCGGTTTCTGTTTACATCCAAACAAATTGCAATTGATGAAGTTGACACCACCACTCATAAATATCCCTCCTTCCACTTTCCTCCTCTTAATTATTCACAACCATACTTTCTGTCACATGTCAAATTTTTTATGAAAAAAATATATTTTTTTTAATGTTTTTCCAATTATGTAAAATAATTGGGAGATCGGAGGATAAGTTGTCATTTTAAACTCACCTTAAGTAAGTTAAACTTCCTACAAAAATGTATTTGACATGTAAATGGTTTTGAATCAAACAATAACTTAATGATAACAGCTGTCTTCTATTGTTTACTTATTCTCTTTTTATACATTATTCCACTACATGAACTGTTAATGGAACTTGGGAACATAATAACAGTACTAAAAATCTGAAACATACACATTTTGCATATGTATATATGCATAAGTTACACTTGCAATTTATATAAAAAAAATTTAAAATTTGCTAAAAGCAACTCCAATCCAACCAGATTTTGTCTCTTGCTAACTTAGTAAGAAGTCTGAAATGGCTTGACTGATTTGAGATCGGTAAGAACACCAGCAATTGAACCAGCAGCTGCGGCTATAGTAATAATAAAACAGGCCACACTTAATATTTGCAGACAGAGCCATCTGGTGGTCCATTTTGGAATTTTCTTCTGTGCTATGTACATTTCAACCGGGAAATAAACAGTTAATGGCCAGAATCCTAAAGCACCTAATAAACCTACTATGTCATTAAAGAAAGGAAGTAACATTGAAATTACAGTTGTAAATACCACAAAAATTGTTCTAAAAACCATTCTGAAGAGGTTAAGTTTGAGTGGTTTGTAGCAAGGAATTGGGATTTGAATATCTTTGGTAATGAAAGCACTGTCTGAGAATTTTTGTGCTGCTGTTTTTTCAATGAAGGCAAAAAGGGGCTGGCAGTAAACTTGGTATGCACCCACAAGGTGAACAACTATAGCAACATTGGCTATGTCGAGTAACCAATATGGGTTATAAAAACCGAACCCAGTTAGGAGATTTCCAGGTGACATGTCTCCAAAAGCTGCATACCCAAAACACCCACACAGCATATAGAAAAGTGTGGTTACTGCTACACTTATCATTGTTGCTTTCTTCAGTGTCTTCGACTCTGATGGTGGAGATTTCACTGTGTCCTGTTCAAATTCACAGAATCATTCAAATTAGACTTTTTTTAACCCCAAAACGACTTAGTTTTATTAAGTAAAAGCAGAGTAGAATATATACCTGAATTTCAATGAGGATTATGGAGTAAGAATAAGCAAAAGCTATATCTCCAAGTGCTTGAAAGCTTCTCCAGATTTTCTGGGTAGGAGTAACATGATCAAGGCTAATCCCAGTTAAACTTCCCATAAATTTTCCATTTTGCGCAACTTGAGCAATTCCAAGTCCAAGACCGATTGTTGAGTAAGTGAAAGACATAACAGCAGCGACATATGAAAGCCACCATAGCTGATCAAAATCTGGAATTTGAGAGAAAATTACTTCTGCAATTCCAAATGCAATCATGTAAGGATTTGCGTTCATTTTGCACGGATTTTTTCCCCCACTCGCGTGAAAACAATTAGACCTCTTCACTGCCCTGTTTTTATCAAGAATTCAAAAAATTAAAAATTACGCACTTGAAAATAAACTGTTTATTCATAACTAAAACTGTTAATGATTAAATTAATTAACTCACATCATGCTTATGGAGGATGCAATTGTATACCCAATGGCTACTCCAAAAAGATTCATATACTGAATCAACCCACATATCTTGACTTTAAACCCACCGAGATTTGACCGAATAGCATCCATATAAGTGTAGTTTCTTTTTCCGGTGAGAGGGTCGCCGGAACGGTAACAGGTGGAGAGAAGGGTAGAAGTATAGTAAGTGACAAAAGAGAACAAGAACATAACGGCAGGTCCTGCAATCCATCCAAGCTGAGCTATTGCCCAAGCTAATGACAATACACCAGACCCAATCACAGCTGTTATGATATGAGCACTTGCAGTCCAAACATTCCCTATAAAAGATAAACAAACACCAAATTAAGTGTAAACCCGGAAGAAAAAAAAAAAGATAAAAAAATGAGGAAATTTGGAGTTAAAATAAATTACCAGTTCGTTTAAGACGGCCATCATCGTCTAGCAATTCGGAAGCATTGTTGAGCTGGTTATGCATGTCGATGGAAACATCAAACACCTGGTGAGAATGGAATTTTGCTGAATTGTTCTCAACCATGTTTGGATAATGAACTGTAAACCCCAAGAACAGAGAAAAGAAAAGAAAGCAAATTTTGAGTTGAATTGAATTGAGAAATAAAGAAGAAGAGAAGGCTATTTATAGGGAGAGTTTAGTTTAGGTGATAAGTGAGAAAAGCTTATAAAAATTGAATTGTGGGACTCTACGCGGACACTGCGTATATGACTCTCTTTTGACTTCTGTTTACTCTTCTTCTCTACTTGCACTTTTACCCTCCAAATCTAATTGCTATATCCATCAAATCTAATCTAATTACTAAATTCTTTATGCCTATTTATAATTAAATTACGATGGAAAATTGACACCCAATGGAGACGTGAAACATTAACGATTATACTCCATCAGTTTGATTATTAAGACAAAAATAAGCAAGATCGAATCTAAGATGTTAGTAAAGCTCCTTATCTTTTAACTGTTAGTGATTAGTGATTTGTGATCCACTATTCAGATAAGTTGCAGCTACTTAAACAACTAAACGCTAATAAAACAGAGATTAAATAAAAATCCTAATATAATAAGGCAATAAGATTTTAATTCTAATAAGGAAATAATAAAGAAAACCTATTCGTATGTGGCCATATTTTTAATAATTAATTTATTTTTTAAAACTTTTACTTTTAATCTTAAAATACATTACAGTGGATATAATATAATATAACAGTTACTATTATTCTGTAGACGTTACTCTTATTTACCAAACTAAAATTATTAATACGTTAGAATTCTTATTTTATTATTTTTAAATAACATAAATATTCTTGCCAATTTTTTTCGCAGATATTCTGGTTAATTTTTTTTTAGTTATAAACTCAAGCACTAGAATGCGGATAGGGAAATTTGAACTCGATCTATTAGGACTCAAGGGCATAGGTCTTACTACCTCCGCTGACCTTTAACTACATATTCTGGTCAATTTAAAATTCAGATGACGACTCAATAACATAGAAGAAATTTAAGATTTTTTTTAAAGATAAAAGAAAATTGAGATGACGATAAAATAATAATAATTAAATAAATTGTATTACATCAAAATTCAGAAGTCAAATTATATGTTTAGTGTAACAGTAACAGCTGTGACAGTTCTGTTATTGTACAAATTGGGATTTTAAGGATTTATTTTGTTTGTCCTCATTCTTTATTGCGATTAATTTTCATGATGTCCTTAAAGTAGAGACAACTTACCATTGAATTCAAGCAGTTAAAAATTTTAAATTTTCTATTATAATACATAACAGGTCAGCAATTCAAATTCTAATCATATTTTCTTTTCTTGTTTTTGGTTTAAGAAAAACTATATATGGAAATAAAATCTCTAATTTAGTTTCATATAAATATACATATAAGAACATAAAAGTTTCTTAATACGCTCAAGATGTAACCAACCCATAAGTGAAAGGGTCCAAATTTTGAAGCCTAGCAAAAAAATTGGAAAAAAATAGTAATAAGTGTACACTGCAAAAATTAAATCCGAGGCACATAACTTATTTTAATAAGCATCTTCTACTAAGCTGCTCTTAAAATACATATTTTTTATTCGTTTCAATGATATATATCACAATGACCCAACACCTTTATGGCCTCTGTGGGTCCAACGCCCCTATAGCCTCTATCTCCCTATTATTTGCTACTCCAGTCTAGTGTGTCATTTGCGTTGTTAGCATACGTATAATTTTGAATATAATAAAATTGATATCATTTTAATAAAGTATGAGTATTATGTATGTATAATTTGAGTTATCGTATAATTTAAAAAGTATAAAAGCATAATAATTGAATGAATGAAAATAGGAAGTGAAAGAAGTAATCTTACCCTTGTTTCTTCTAATTAAGCTTCTCTTTGTTCCTTTGAGAAGCTTTACTAAAGATGGTAATGTGAGTTTGATATGTGCAAATTGAATCCAAACACCATAGTTATATATAGTAAGAAGCAAAGCCTAATAAACATTATTCTAATATATCTCTTTAAAGGACCACCTTTGAATCAAAATTCCCAATTCTCAATTCTCATCCATCCTTATTGTTAGAGAATATGGTTCCTTAATAATTATTTCCATTAAGAATTAATGATATATAATGGTTCATTTTATAAATAAAATATAAGTATATACCAGTCAAAGTTCTCCTTTTAAAAATAATCCAGCCATGGTCTCCCATCAATTTTTTTTTTTTAATTTTTATAATGTTAGTTTTCTTTATATTCAGTACTTCTCTCCTTTTGTGGTAAAAAGATTACAAGTATTTGGTCCTTTGTGCCTAAGGACCACTAAATGCTAGTTTTGATGTGCTTGTTGCGTATTATAAATGGTTTTGCCCACCATTTATTCATTTTTATCCTCAGTTTTACATATGTTCTTTTAAAAAAAATTACTAATTATTCATGGTTTTCTGCAGTAACTAATATATTAAATGGATGATTCAGATTAAATTTTAAAAATAAAGAACTCTCAGAAATATACAATCACATCAACAGTAAAATATAGTTGGAAAAATCTCCAATTTTCACAAAGTGAAAAAACTAACTTAAACTCTTCTCTGTGATCTTTTTTTTAATTTTTTTTTTAAGGTAGTATCTAACAATTAATTCAAACAAACTAACGGTGGTCAACCTTTTTACACCGCCTGAAAACCTGCTAAAAACGGAAAGACCGTGGTCATTTCTTGAATCATAGGGTTAAAAAAAATCTGATAAGATATTGGAAATCTATTATATAATATGCAAAAAATTTGATAAATGCATGAACTCATTGAATAAATAAGTGGCAAGTAGATAAGTGCTTCACATTATAATTACCCTTTATAATAGACAAGTTAAAATTCGATTTAGAAACTAAACACTAATTACAAAGAAAATAATAATAATAATAATAAGCCCACTTACCCACCATTTTCTTTCCTTATTATAACACACAAAAAGAATCCTAACTCGTATAAGTACTTAAAAATTGTTTGATAAGTTAAGTTCTTAAGCATTTGAATTATGTAAACGATCACAAATTAAGTTGGCTAATTCCAGCCACTGATTATTCTTAAGTTTATATGCATAAACATTAAAGAAACATAACTAAGAACTAATTGAAAGGAATGAAATTGATTATTTCCCACTAAGTTCAATGTAGTTTATTAAAATATTACCATTGACTACTAATATATTTTGTAGTGGGGATTCAATTCGTATTGTCTGTACATCTGGCTAAAGGAGAAACTCAGAAGTTGGAGTTTCTTTTTAATCCATGCTTTAGGGAGCCCTCATTAGGAGGAGGGGCTGCTAAACAGAATAATTTATACTCAAAATAGATGCCCATTTTAACTAAGTGAAGTTGATGTATAATGTTAGTTAATCATTGCTTTGTTGAAAAAGGTTTTTGAAAGTTATATGTTAGGATCAATGGAAGGCGGTATCAAGATTTTTTTGTCTTCGTTTCTTTTTTACTTGAGACTAATCTCATATTATGATTGTTATTATTCAATACGCCGATTTACAACACAAATTTATCAGAAAAACAAACAAATAAATAAAATCGTGTGGTTCTCAATGATTATTCTATTCTATCATTCAATAGAATATTATTGAGTCCGAAAAAGGGAATGCATAATTCTTTCTATTAAACAATAAGTAGCATTTCAATAATTTCTTAATTAAAGCTGATTATCATAGAGTACAGCAGGAAGCTTTGTTTATTCGGAGTGAATTAATTAAGAAAGAACTCAAGTTGGTATTACGAATCCAACCAAATAAGATTTGGGATTACAAAAAAATATCTGACCTATAAACACAAGCTGTTAACGGGTCAAAAGGTAGATTAGGAAGGAGCTGAAATATTTGACTAAGTTGGAGGATTAGAATTAGAAAAGAAAAAGCATATATATTTTGGGCGGTCCGATTCTCCTTTGAAATGAAGCAATTGTAACCCAATGTATAAATGGAATGATTTAATTCCATTTGATAGCCTTTCTCTATCCTCCAGTCCAGTCATCTGATATAAGAGAGTTACTTGCCTTATTTGCCTTTGTTGGGTCCATAAATTTATGAAGGACGTCAAGAAAAAACAGTCTATTTAAGAATTTTAAATTTATTCTGGACTTGCGCTTAATGTAACTGCCACATACATGCATTTGCTGATCAAGCACTCTTGCCCGTATTTCTTCCTCTTTTTCATCAGTCAACATTAAAGTCAACATTATATTTCCTCCAAAAAGAAAAATAAAAACTCAACCAATAAACATTGAAAAAGACAATTTTACCCTTTTCCCTTTACTTTTTTTATTAAATCGTATTTTATTAATTTAATAAAATTAATTTATTTTATTTTAATTATATTTGACTGTTAATTTAATTTATATTTAATTATTTTTTTCTTCTTCTTCCTCTCACTCGTTGTCGTTGTCGCTGCCGCTGAAAACACATAAGCCACCATCGATATTGATCTGCTCCAGCTAACTGATCGGCCAATCATTAGCCCTTAGGTTCGTCGTCCTTTGTACCTTCGACTGGATCAATGTCAAGGTGGTGTATTTGGCACGATACGATAACTCGAATACGTCTACACTGAAAATTAATGGGTTTAGATTGAGCATTAATGAGTTAACAAACGTTTAACACGAATAAGAAAAATATGAATCTAAACAGGTCAGGTTACGAGTTGACACGACACGATCCGTTAACTCATTAACAGAATGACAAAATAATAATTTACTTTCAAGCTTCTCTCTTCTTCTATCTCTTTTCTTTATCACGCAGTAAATAAATTCTCACAAAAAGAAGGATGATTTATACTTATAAATTTGGATTTTTTTTAATTATTTCTATTTTAGTCATTTATTATTGCGAGAACTACTTTTAATATTTAATGTTATAATGTTAACGTATATTATTAATATTATTTTAATTATTTATGAATATAAATGACATTTTACGTTAAATGATTTAAATGAATAGTATAAAAAAAATGAGAGAATTACGTGACATGAATTCTATATGTTAACATGACACGAATACAAATTTTAATAGACGGAGTAAGAAAGATACATTTTTTTTTTTCTAACATAGAAACGATGTGTTAACAACGAGTTGTGTATGAATTTAAATTTAATGGGCGGACCGACTACCATAGCACGGCTCACTAGAGAGGACAAACGTCAATACATCAAATTATATTTTTTATGAAAAGACAAAATTGAAACGTAGTGGCGGAATGGCCCATTAGGATTTGAGTTTTCATTTACAGTACAGTACAATACATGTAGTTCATAATTCATATGGGAAAAAACTAAAAAGGGCCTGTAGCAGCTTCACTCTTCAGTCTTTGTTTACGTTGACTTAAAGTGCCTCATGTTGACTATCGCTAACATATAATAAAAATCTGGAAAATTACAATCATTTAATATTGTACCTAATTATTCAATCCTATAAATCGAATTATATGGTTTTATTTCATGAAATTCTTCTTTAAGTTCCGCCACAGAGCATAATTAATTACTTTAACCAACTATACAAATCTCTAATTGCATTCACTGAATTTTGTTATACTATATATTCCATCATGCATGTCGAAAATAAATATAATTACTACTAAGACGAATTAAAATTATTAAACAAAAAAATTAGAATTGAGTTTTGATGGGATTGGAGACATCTCATTTCAATAACTAAACAACTTGTTATAGAAAAAGAAGAATTGTAAGTTTGAAGGTAAAATAAAAGGGTTAAAAGGCACACGTCGTATGGTCAAGAGAGAGTCAACAATGGAGAAGGGGAGGGTTATTATTAGATGTGCCACTCAACTATTGGTGTAAAGTAGGTAGGGTGTCAAAAACTGATACGATCTGTTAATTCGATACGAATCCGACCTGTTAATAGCGGGTTAGAGTTGAGATTTTCGACCTGTTTAATTAAATTGGTCGACACGAACTCGATCTAAAAATAAATAGGTTAGGTGCAGGTTGAAAAACTCAACCCGCACGTCGACTTGTGTAACATGTTTACTATTATTATTAATAATAATTATTATTATTTTATGTTTTGTATGTATATAAAATTAGTTTTGTTAAAAAAAATAGCATAAAATTAAGTTTTAATATTGAAATCGGGTTAAATGGGTTAGGGTCAACCTGAAATTAGCAGTTTAAATGGATTTCGGATTGATCCATTTAATCCGTTTATCTTTAAAAAAAAAAACCTTAAATAGATCTGTTTGACCTGTTTATTAAACAGATCATGTCAGGGTTAAGAGGTTTTCAATCCGAACCTGCTTGATACAAATACGAATCTGATACGACACGATCTGTTTGACACCCTAACCGGAGCTTGCTTATTATTTTGATTTGCTCCAATTTTTGGAGATTGATTGATAGACTGATTGATTTGTTTTGTGGGACCCTGCTGTGCAACTTGCTTTTTTATGGGAAAAGAAAAGTTAGGCACAAAGCGCAGACGTGTGCCCTCCACGCGAAATTGTCCACTTACAATATCAATTTATTATTGAGTATTTTTTTTTCTTTTAATTTTTATACACTTACAATATCAATTTATTATTGAGTATTTTTTTCTTTTAATTTTTATACACTTACAATATCAATTTATCATTCTCTTCAAAAAAAAAATCAATTTATTATTAAGTAAATTATGATGTAGCACTAGGTAGAGCATATTAGACATTTTAGTCTTTTTATTTTAAATATTATACTTTTTAGTTCCTGTATTTTGTAACAGTTAAATAGTTTTTCGAATAAAAAAATACTGTTAAAATATTAAATTGAATTTTATCAAAAAAATCAAATTGAATATTTTTACGAGAATCAAAAGTTAAAATGTTCAAACTTAGAACCAAAATCCAACTTTCATTTTTGGGACAAACGAGCTAAGTGAGTATACCAAATCGAAGTTCTCGATGAGAAGATTCATAATATGTACTTATTTTTAACATCTGAGTACTAGAAAGTGTCAAAAAATACAGTTGAAAAATCTTGATTTTAGAGAGAAAAAATACTACGAAAATTTGACCCGCGAGTATGAAATGCCCCGACGACCTATGGAGGTGCGGTTGGTGGTGTTGAACATCAGCTTTTCAACGATCCGACTCGTGTAGACATCAGAGCTTAGAGGTGGCGGTGGCGGACGATCGAAGTTTCTGTCGGAATTTTCTCTCTAAAACCATAAATGAAAGTTGGTTTTTAGGTTTGAAAAATTTCATGTTTGGTTCTTGTGAACAAATTCAGTTTGATTCTTTTGGTAAAGTTTAGTTTGGTACTTTAACCGCGTTTTTTTTATAGAAGGACTAAAGTGTTTAATGTTGCAAAGCACATGGACTAAAAAATGTAATATTCAAAATAGAGAAACTAAGATGTCTAATATACTCAAATACTAGGGAGTAATCTTAATTTACTCTTTTTTTTTCGGTTGCCTACCACGGTATCCAGGGCTTCGCCCCAACTAATTCATTAGTCGACCCGGGTCGCACACCTGGCTATGGTGAGTGAGTCTTTCAACAAGGATTTTTTGCATTCATAAGGTGTCAAACTCGAGACATTGCTTAAGCGGCGTTGAGTTACTTACCACTTGAGCCAACCCCTGTTGGTATCTTAATTTACTCTTTATTATCTTCATTTTCTTAATTTACATTAATTTATGCACATTATTTTAACATAAACTTTACAACTATATTGACTAAATATTTTTTTCAACACATGATGTATGAGGTATTATCATACACTAAACCAATTAAATCTAAAAGATTTTAATATTTTAGGTCCATTTTAACATTTTTTTCTAGTGTATTATTATAAATGTTTTTATTTGTTATTTTAAATAAGTAAGAATTTTCTCATTTGAATAGTAGATTTAGAGATTAAAACCCAAAATAAATTTAAAATGATAGAACACGCTCCAAAAGTAACATGCTCACCTTGCAAATAAAACAAATAAGAAGAGGGAAAAAAGATTTATAGAGTAAAATAATTTATTGTATTACTTAATATGTGTAATATAATAATAATAGAATAAAATATTTTATTTTATATAAAATAATGGAAAAATTAATTAAAAAATAATAGAATGACCAAACAGCATAATAACTAAAAATTTGAGTGATGTTTTAATTAATTTTGAAATTTGAGGGATTAAGTAGTAGTTGGCTACATAAATTAGGAAATTTTCCCGAAAAAATATAATGAGAAAATCATATAATTCAAATATAAATAATAAAATATCCTAATAAACTTATGTGTTTACAATGGTACTTATTAATAAGTATAATAATGATATTATACTTACAATTAATGCATAAAATTAAAATTAAAAAATCATACAGTCAATACATTTCTAGAAAAAACAGGTAACCAATATTTCATTAATTTTTTCTTTAAAAAAAATTAATGAAAGAAAAAATTAATGATTACAGTTAAAATCGTTTTATTCCGTCCTACACTTTCTTTTATTTTTGAAAGAATTGGATAAGACTCGAAGTGTGAAAGAGTTGGAGAAGACTCGAAGTTGACTCACCAAATTAATGTGGCAAATCGGCGTCGCTAGCAGTGGGACTTGAGAAACACAAATCACCATGTTTCACGTGAAATAAAAGCCAAAATTATTACAAGTTAGGATGGTTAGGTTTCCAATTTGCAAATATATATAAATATATATATATAAAATTTAATTTGGTAATCCAAAAAGAATCAAATCACATGCCATTTTTCTGATAAGAAAAGAATGATTTATCTATATAACATCAATTTGATCTTTAAAGTAGAAAGCTCAGTTCCACATTTTATAGATAACTTTCAATCATTATTTTGTGCATTTTTTTCACCTTACATACCTGTTTTTAAGAATACTATTTGCAATTTTTAATTTTTCTTTAGCATCTAATAAACAAGTTACAAACAAGTTGTAAGTTTGTCTTATCTTCCACAAAGTTGCATACAGCTCTTTTGTGCCTAATTTTACTTAACATTATAACACAGATATTTAGGAGAATAAATAAAGATCTCAAAAAAAAAAAAAAATCTTTCAAAAAATTTTAAAAGTGTTTTTTATTTTTACCAAATAATTTTTGGCGGAGAGCTGATTTTTAGAAAGAAAATCAGAGAGAATCTTACTATGAGATTTTTCTCCTTAATTATCAAGAAATATATCATTGTCTTGTGGGATATATCATATATGGCCTTTGTTGAGAATTAGGCATTGTTGTCATGTTGTGTAATTAGATTAGATTATTGGTATTATTAGGCCTGTAATGTGTATTAGAGTTTAACCATAAATATCCCTTTGCATTTAAGCCAACAAGCAACTGACACATTATAGACTTAAATCATTTAACCATGATTAACTATGTAAAGTATATCGAGTGGCTCAAAAGCACTTTTCAGGGTAAATTACACAAAGTAAATTATAGGTTCCAATTCCATTATAGCAAATTCATCTTGACCAGCATTCAAGAACGGAACTATATTATGTTTCGGTCCAGCTGTTGCAATTCCAAAAATTTTAAAATAAAAATTTTACGTGTTATAGAAAATTCAAAAATCTAAAGAAACATGGTGAGAAATGTCATTTACGTATCCTTGACAACCTAAGTTCAAGTTAGTTTGGTACAAAATTCCTTTAATTTTTATTATTTATTATAACTAAGCTTTAAAATGAAATCCTATGCACTATTGATTGGTTGGCATCTCCAAATCTTAAATTCTGGTTTATGATAAACTTGTTGCAAATGAGAATTTAGTTAAGACTCATAGAGCTAGACATCTTGTGGTTACTGTATGAAAATTTTAGTATCCTCTTGTTACTTATTTCTAACCAAAATGTAACTTAGTTGACTGATTATCTAATATCTACCATCGTAATATCGTATAGCTTCTCCATTTGAGAAGCTGTACAAGATATAGAACATATTGGAAACTTTATTTCAGTAAACTGAACTTTGATTAGGATTTGAAATTAAAATTAATAGTCTTTCAACTAAATCATTTATCCTTTTGCACTACTCTAACCTAACTCTTCCTCTCTCTCTTTTCTCAGTGCTTTAATTCCTTCTACCCCACTCTCTCTCTCTCTCTCACACGGCTATTTTTATATGGCAGAATTAAATAAATTACATTCATTTCTAATTGGAGAGGAGATTGATAATTCTGACATTTATGTTTATGATATATACGCACTTATCACTAAATTAAGATAAATTCAATTTTAATGTGCTAAAATCCGAATTAACCAATTCCATTTTTGAGGAAATTTAGTTTTACTTAGAAATACTAGAAGTCTAATACTACATTGGTTTTCAGGCATGGGATTTTTTTTGGAAGTCTAGTGGTGTCTTAGGCTTTAATAAACCTGACTAATATGGATCCGACCTGGATCACACACCTCATAGTAACGGGTGAGTTTTCTAGTGGAAATAACTCTATATGATAACTTCATGCGTGGGATTATATAGCGCAATTTGTTAACCCCTTTTACAACTCTAAATTTTTGCTTAAAAGAAGTATATATTATTGAAAAGTGTAATAAAGTTGCAGATATTTTAAGAGATAAGTGAAGATGCTGAATATATAGAATGCAGAACCTTACCTTCCCAAAAGTGGAGAATTTTGAGATGAGATGACACCACTTGACCTTGTTGAAATAATTAACCATTTTGGTAGGTTTTATTGTTCAAATTGATCATTTTTTTTTTCAATAGGGTGATGATCGGTGGGGTGTAACCCCATTGGTTCCTATTTTATTTTATTTTTTTTTTCAAATCAAATATTTAATTATCTTTATTCGATTTCGAGATCAATTACACTGGATCGTAATTTGCAGAATTTGACTATATATTATAAATTTTATGTGACTGTAAAATTTAACGACTCTAATTAATTTATAATACAGAGTTAAATTCTATAAATTACGATCCATTGAAATTAATTTTGAGTACTGAGGAAAGACAATTAAACATTTGACAAGGAAAAAAATAAAATGGGGTGCCGAACCAATGGTGCGAGTAGCACCAACAAACGTCACTGATTGCATAAGCCAAATGTCATCAGTCCATGCCTCCTCGTAATCTTTGTCACGCCATACTTTATGTTCATGTTGTATTACAAATACAACGTACCCATATGTCTAAAATTTGATGTTGATTTTTAAAAAATTTATATAAACTCAACTATGGATTATGTGCATGTATACTAATATGAATTGTTTCAATTTATTCGAGCATAAAAAAAAATAGAAAGATTTTTTGGAAAAAAATTCTCTTTTGCTAAGGATTATCTAGTTGTCCCCGTGACAAATATAATAGACATTATCTAATACTATCTCTTACTTTTAGAGGTTTACTAGTAGGGATGAGCCTGGGGCGGGGATACATTTTTCATTCCCATCCCACGTATATTTTTTCATTCCCATCGCGGGGATAATTTTTCCCCATCCCCATTCCTATGGAGATCACCATTTTCGTGGGTTCCCCAATCCCTGTTTCAATTTTTTTTGAAAAAATATTAATTTTAATTTTATTTAATTATTGGATCACAAAATATAAAAACAATACTTTTAATTTATATACTATAAACTAATAAAAAAATAATATATTAATAATTCATAGAATTTAAAATAACTATTAATAAATTCACATTCATTTTTTCTATTAAAAAAATCTAATATATACCCTACAAATAGATATAATATACATATTTTATTTATCAATTTATTAGCGGGTACCCACGAAATTGGGGATGGGGAACCCACGGGGCGGGGAGTATAAAATCCATCCCCACCCCATTTTCATTAATGGGGAAAAATCATGCCCTATCCTCTCCCTATTTGGGTCGGATCCTCATAGGGAATGGGGAATCCCCACCCCACGCCCATCTCTATTTACTAGCTAGACAATATTTACATCAAATATTATTCTATAATTATCTGATATCAAATTGAACATTCAATAAGGAAAAAAAAAAACAAATAATGTATTTTTTAAAAATCTATTTCGTATTAATATAACAAGAAATTTATGCTGAATTAATCCAATTGAATTTCTTACCTCTCAAGAATGACATGAAAATTTTGGTAAAAAGAATGACATGAAAATTAGCATGCAAATACTAGAGCAAACTTACTGAATAGCATATTTTATAGTTTCAATTTTAGAAAATAACACAAAATATGTTTAACTTAACAAATAGCACCAAAACTTTAAAAATCCCAAAATGGCCCAACCCAAAACACGTGTTCCACCTTCCTCAACGCGTTCCCAATTTTTGTTGCTCCTTTCCAACCGAACTACCAAAAATGAAAATTATCTGATGTGAAAGTTCGACTAAAAACATATGAAAAATAAGCATAATAGCGGCCGGGTTTGAACAAAAATCGGATTAGTGGCCAGTTGACAATAAATCGTGTAGCAGATTTGAAAGCTATTTTTATTCCCTTTGGGTGACAATTTGTAGGTGATAGGTGTTGACAAGAAGTAAATTACTACTTTATGAAAAACTACTCATGGTTCTACAAGGAATTAGACCCAGAACCGGACTGAAAAATAAAAACTGAATGGGAGTCGAAACAGAAACTTAGATCCGATTCCGGTTGTAAATTTCAAATGAATTGGTACATTAGTTCTGGTACAAGGAACAGATCCAAAACCGGAATCGCTAGCCCCTACCATTTAGTTGGTCAATTGGAAGGGTTTTTTCTCACTGGGCTAATTTTCGATGGGCTTTTCTGATGCTATTTGGGTCTAGAATACAGAAGCCTTCCTTTGATGGTTCATGAATGGCATTTCACGGTTCCCGTGTAAGGAACGGTTCAACTGATTTGAATCGCCAACTTAGGCTCAATTCAGATCAATTCAAGCTGGGGGAAACCGGTTAGGCACAATTCTAAACCAGGTCGGTTAACAATTTGGCAATTCAAAATTTGATGAACCCAAATCCAACCACCCTCCAGTCCGATTTAACCATGGTTTGGATCCAATTTAAAATCCGTGATTCAACAATTAATAATTTAATACTCTCCGGAATAAACAAAATTGTACTAGAAAAAAATATTTTGTACTTCATACTATATATATATATATTTTTTTTTTTTTTTGTTATCCTTTTCAATTCATTTCATAAAACGATAAAGATTTTCCTATAAAGTCACCAAGACCAGCTGACTATGTTCCTTTCTCAATCTATAAGCAATCTACATAATTCATAATAAGCAGCTCCCAAAAATATATCACTGCATTCTTGGGTACTCTCAATATAGAAGTTTATCAGCACCAATGAATCAATGTGACTCCTGAAAAGAATCAATCAATGAAGTTATCATTATCTCCTTCACAATAGAAGAATATATACCTCCCGGAGTTCAAACTGTCAGCGAGAAATGCCAAATGCGCTAACAGAAGTCGAAGGCAGGGAGTTTTGGAACATCTCTAGTTCATTAGAATTAGATCTCGGAGGGTCATCTTTTCGGAGGTCTGTGATAACATTTGACCAATCTTCCAATTATATTCTTTGCAGGCAGTGGCCCCCTAGCAAATGTACATACAACAAAGTTAATGAAAGGCAATTTTTTAAACATAATTAGAATGTGAAAAATCTTTTCAAATAGCAAGAGGAGATTCAGAATCCTACCAATCATGTGAGTCATAGCTGTTGTTGCGGTTGTCACCCAAGACATAAACATGATCTTTAGGCACGTACTGAAAAACAAAAACCAGGAAAATCTAATTATTAACACAAAAAAATCTGTCGTAGTTACAAGAAATGGAGAAACTAAAACATGAATAAAGAACGAAGACAACCATAGCTCCTTGTTTTATCATTAAGAAAAACGCTACACTAAAAGAAGTTGAGATTAGAGGCCTACATTTCAAATTTAACTTGTTCTAGTAACAAGAACTACAAACAAATAAATAACACGTTCATTCGATATTTTTTGGCTAGTATCCTAATCTTGTAAGCTAGTTATGTGGAATATAGCTAAGTATGTTTGTTCAAGAACATATGTATCTATCAGTTAATATATGTATATATTGCAAACAATGAAGAATTTTTAGAAACATAACTAATCAGATAACAGATAGAGGATATACAATTAAGTCTGATGTGTACGATGCCCGTGCTGCTGTGAAATCTTCTTTCTGAGCTCTTCCATTGACATAAAGTGATCCATCAAGAATCTTCAGGCAATAAACCGGAGAACATTAAGAAACTTGACAATAAAATGAACCAAAAGAATAAAAATCTCATGTCCACCTTCATAATGAGCTTCGAATAGAACGATCATAAACAAGGCAGCTAAAAAACCTAAATAAAGAATGTAAGGAAGTTTTCGGCAAGACAGCACTTAAGTAAAGATTATGCACAAAAAAAAAAAAAAGAACTAGTTCAATCAGTCATTATGAGATTTCAGTAAAACATAATTACATTTTCCGGCCTATCACAATCTCAAATTGACATATCCATCAGAAGTGATGATATGAATAAATGCATAATTTTAATCACCTGAACCAAGTCTCCAGCTTTCGCAACAATTCTCTTAATGAAAACATCATCCTCTCTAATTCCAGCCTGCTACAGAAAACCAGTGAAAGAATGATTACAATTTATATATAACCACTGAACTTTAAAGACAGAAATTAGTCAGGTTCAATGCCAAATACACAGACCTTCTTTGGAGCTCGAAATATGACAATGTCATTTATGGCTGGATTTCGGATATAGTACGAGGCCTGAGAAATTCATAAATAACCCCTTAAGATTTGAAGTGAATGCAATGTAAAAGTGGAATGAGACGGATTTTGCCACACTATCTCAAGTAAAAGCATATCAATCTCCGTTTGCAAATTTGCAAATGGATAACATTGATTTTTTAGAAGCTCTTAAGAATTTTGTTCTTAATCTAATCACTAGTAGCATCATGAAAATCATATCCCAATCAAAGCAAAAGAGCAATTTAACCAATACCAAGCAGAAGGGGAAAAAGATGATGAAAACTTGAAAACACAGACTAAAGTACTGGTTTTAAATTATTAATAAGCAACATAGTCTGTAAATCCCAAACGCAACAAGCTTTACTAAGATTCAGAACCCACTAATTAAAAATAATTAACTAAAGATTCAACAAGATTAATCAATTTTCAAACCCTAAGTATCCAAATTAAGTAAGAAACTGATTACCTTTTCAATAATGACCCGATCACCAACGCGAAGAGTAGGGTTCATGGAAGAGGAGGGAATGAAACGAATTTCTAAACACAGAGACCATAAAAGCACCAAAACCAAAAGCCTCATAAACCCATCGAGACCAGGCCATCGAAGAAACCCCCAACTTTGACAAGGCATACATTTTAAAGGAACGAATAATGATAAGAGAAAGTGATATAATGCAGATGGTTTCAGAAAACTCATATCGATCAAGAAATGCAAAAAAGAAGAAGAAGAATTAAATCATAATAGAGTTGTTGATTTTGGTAGAATGATTGGAGGGAAGAACAAAATTGGGAAGAATTGACCAGCTGATTCCATTCTTAGTTAGTAAGTTTCCACGGTATTACTGTGTTGTTTACTTTTTTAAAAGAAGCCGCCACGACCCTACTAACGTCCTGTCCTGCTCTGCTCCGTTGAAATCAATCCAAATGAGGCTGTTTTTTTTCATTTTTCAATTGTAAGATTTTTTAAGGCAAGATTTTAAATGGTAGATGTACAATCAACCTACACTCAACCATTCGTCAATTGAAAATTAGTTTATAATAAGTTTACAGTAGATGTACAAACTATTTCACTCACAATAAAAATAAAAATAAAAATAAAAATAAAACCAAAAAGATTTGCAGGGCAATATTATGCTCAATGAAAAGTTGCCAAGTAGTTTACAAAGAAAATATAAGAAGTTGCCATACCAATAAAATAATTGTGTCCACAATAAAAACAAATAAAAGAACCATGGTCAGCGGTTCATTCAGATTGTTTAAACCAACGATATTGAATGTAACCGGCCATCCTCTGAGTCGGCACCGCCGTGAACCAAACAAAACTGTGCTTGTGGCGGTTTGATTCAAGGTTCATGAATTTTTTATCCCTAAGCCGCTATTGAACTGCGCTGAAACTGCTCGACCCCTTCAGTCAAACTGTCGACTGAACTACTGATTCAACCCCTTTTTTCTGAAAAATTATTTTGCTCGAAATGGATTGTAAACCATAGGTTCAAACCACGGAAACGGCGCCTAAATGGAATAGTTGGACTAATTTGTTAAAGATAGTGCCTAAATTGGGCAAAAAGTTAATTTTTGAGCAAGTTACATATTCTAAAATTACAAATTTTTTCTATTAACAAAATATTTTTCAATTTTTTTTGCTTTTTTTTAACAGAGGTATTATGCACGCACCCATAACGTCATTCGAATTTGTGCAGACACGAGGCTTCGAATCGGAGTTAATTGGCCTCCACGCCGCTTGCCGTTCCACTACACCACGCGGCTCCCTTAATTTGTTTTGCTCTTTATAAAGGAGTACCCATAATTTAGGGGAATGGCTAAAAATCTAAAATGATATTTTAGAAATTATGCAATCATATTTAATACTACCTCCGCCTTTTTGAATTCTTTACATTTCAAACAGCATGCTTAGGTTGAAGTTTGGTGCTGATAGTTTAATGAATTGGGTTTGGTAGATTAAATTAGGTTTAGGTTAGTTATAAAGTATGGTTACTGTAGTTTAATAATATATAAATAATATTTTAATCTAACTAACCTAACACATCAAACTATCAACACAAAACTGCAATCTACTCAACCCTAAAAAAGTGTAAAGAAACTTAAAAGACGGAGGTAGTATTATTTTCGTATTGTATTGTTTTGTTCAATCACTCATAATTTAGCATAAAATAGAGTAGCACCCGTGATTTTAAGCATCATATGCAGAAACACGTTCCAAATGCAAATTCTTATTCACAGCCACTTACACTTAAATTCTATAAAACAAATAAAAATGAAAACTCCAGCCAACCGGTTCTACAATCCAAATGACTCAGTTCTCGATTCCAAACAGACCGCAAACCCAGGCCAAACTGTTACGCGAAGTGTCCTTTCTTATCTAGATTGATCAAAGCTGTTTTGTATTAATGGATTTATCCCTTGTTATTAAAACCGGATCAGACCTGCCTGTCGGACCGATTTAATATAGAACCAACCACCAGTCTAGATCAAATGAGATAAATGACCAAAAATCAGACAGAAATCGGGTTCAATCGCAAAACCGGAGAAAACTATCGAATAGGACTAGACAGTTTGGTAAAAAAGACTTACATATACCTATGAAAATTAAGCAAGAATTACATTTCGTCACTATGATTTTAATAGTACTTTGCGTATTGTGTACCTATGCCATGTGTGTTATTATGTTAATTACATTATTAATAGATATTGTAAGTTGTATTAATTTTTTATTTTTTATTTTTTATTTTCTCCTAAAGACGAAAAAAATTCATCAAGAAATGGGAAGAGAAGAGTATGTTTTATCCCAATTTCAAAACCCAGTCTATGTATAAATTTAACAATTTTAATTGTATTAATGGATTTTTCCGATGTTATTAAAATCGAATCGGACCGGTTTAATCATAAACCAATCACCAATTTGGTTCAAATGAGATAAAGGACCGGAAATCAGACAAAATCAGGTTCAATCGTAGAAATGGGGAAAACCATCGGACCGGACCTGTAAAAATCATTTAAGTTAAACGTTCATGGGCTTGAAATAGGCCCATTTAACACATTACATTAACTAAGTCTAGAAAATGCCACATATAGTTAGTTAACAATATTAGCTTCCTTTTATTCCTGTGATTGTATTTTGTAATCCCACTTTTTTCTACGATTAATTTTAAATATTGTCCACTTTTTCAATTATGTTTCTAAATTATATATATATATATATATATATATATGAAAAACTTATAATTGTCTCTAATTTTTACTTAATATTTGTCCCTGATTTTTACTTAATTTATATTTTTTCAGTGTTTTTTGAAATAGACTCTTTTATTCCTGTATTTTAGAAAATTATATTATTTTGTCTTTTTTTGCTGGAAACAAAAATGAAAATTAACAAGTTATGTCTCAATTGAACGTTTCTATGTTCCGATTACAAATATGACATTAGTTTTAACTGAAATAACATATATTTATTGAAAATTCTAAAATATTATTTGATCATCACATAGAGTTTTTTAGTTTTTCTAGCATATTAGTGTTGTTTCAATTAAAACTAATGCTGTATTTTTATTCATGGCAAAGAAATAATTTAGATGAGACATTACTTATTTATTTCTGTCACTGTTTTCGAGAATTAGCCATTTTTGGTTTTTTTTTTCGCTTCGTAAGATAAATTGTTTATATTGAGTCCCGAGATCAATTTCATAGGATGATAGTTTACAGAAATCAACTCTGCATTATAAATTTCATATGACTGCAAATTCAAAGGTCTCGATCATTTCATATTTAATTTACAATACAAAGTCAAATTCTGCAAACTGTGAGCCACTGAAATTAATTTCGGACTGAGTATAAACAACGAAAAAAGAAAGAGAAAGCTTCGAGACCTCTCGAAGCGAGAGGAAATCATTTTATATAACGATCTAATAATAACCCCTAATCAACAAACAACCCTAAGTACGTCGAAGGATTTAATTTGTCAATTGCAATGAACACTAGAAAGACCTTGCCCTATCCAACAAAGACTACGAGAATTCATTTAAGCTAGATCATGCAATTACTTAATATAACCCAAAAGCCTGGTTACAATCAAGTTATATCAATCGCTACTGACCTGCTTCGTTTGGTGGTGGTCTCAGGAGTAAACAGGACAAAACGAACTTGCAGAAATAGTGGGCTTTGATAAAAACCACCAATAATTCAAAATTTGATGGCTATGGGTTGTGGGGATGGGCTTTGGCTGCTGTGTATTGAGGCTTAGAGCGATGGTTAAGAATCAGATGTACCCGATTGGTGGTAGAGGTACGGTGGAAGGAAGGGTGGACGGCTGGTGGCTGGGACAGAGAAAAGCCCGAAATAGATGGGGCTTTGGTGATTGATTCGCGATTCTGCTGGTGGAAAGGGACGGCCGACGTGGGCTAAGCTGGTGGTGCAGGCGTCGGCGATGGAGGCGTTGACGGCGAATCTGGGTTCGTTGGTTGGGATCGGAACTGCTGGGCTCATGGTTCGTGATTAGTGTTCGACTGGTGGTCACGTCTGTGGTTCCGAAGTTAGTGTGGGACCCGATCGGTGAAGCTAGGGAGGCGACCGATCTGACCGGAGGAAGGTTACCGATCTGGGCTTCAATGAGTTCGTGGTGGTGTGTGTTCTGGTGGAGTGGACTGATCGGTGAAAAGCAAAGGGAGTTTGTGGTCTGGTACGTTTTACTCTTCCCTGTAAAAATATAAAAATAAAAACTTTATTAGGGTAATTAAAATAACCACAAACAAGA
>CATIWJ010006459.1:0-10478 GCA_949640765.1 Croton laevigatus | reverse complement strand
AGCAAGTGTTGTCTTTCCAATACCAGCCATCCCCCAAATTCCTATGGCTCTTCTGTCGTTTACTTTAGTGTCCAATAACGATATTACCTTCTCAACACGCCAATCCATTCCAACTAACTTGTTTTCACTGTGAGCAAATGAAGGCGTAGTAACCACTTTCTTCCAAAAACCTTTTAATATCTCCCAAACACGATTGCTAATTTTTTGAATTAGATCCCAGTCATCCCTAATAACATATGAAAAATAAATTGTGCTAAAAATTTCTCCTTGTGTAATTTACATTCAGAAATGGAGAAAGAAAAAACAAACTTTAAGGAGAATGGGATTTTTGTCACAAAATTTCCTATTTAACCCTTGGCTTGGAGAGATTAAAGTGAAAATGTTTGTTCATGTCTGGAAAAAAAAAGAAAAATGTTTGTTCATGTTAGATATTAAAACTCCAATTTAAAGTTTTTTTAAAAAAATTCTCTAAGTCGAATTCCCATTACAGCAATTTTTACTAACTAAATGGAACGGATGGATTATTTTGTGAAATTGTTAGCAAATCTGGGTCTAATTCGTCATTGAAGGATTGAAATAGTAGTGAATCACTAAGTGAAAATATAGTGCCGAAGAATGTGTCGAGTGAGAGTTACCTATTTTGTATATAGCCCACAATTTTTCAGGCTAAGTTCAGGGTCCAATTGGATATTGGGTTGGTCAAGGTTAGACAAATTTAGGAGCAAAAATGAAGAATTATCCACAAAACAGCTTACTTGGTTTCTTTTGAATTTGAAGTTGCTACCCAACCCTTTGTGTCGCCGCTGATTGTCTTCAAAACTCTGCTCCATTCTTTCAAGCTGTCTCTACGGTGTGGGTATGTTTCTACAAGCCTCTGAAGTGCTTTTGCGAAAGTCCCATCCGGTGGCAGCTCTTGAACATCGTCTGTATCAACACCATAAAAAATTGGCAACACTAATTGATTTGATTTTACTCGGCAATCATCTATCACAACAAGCTCTTCCAAGCACCATGGAGAATCTGCATAATTTTCAGAAAATATGACGATTGAAATCAATGAATCTCGGATTGCTTGCTCCAGTGCTGCCGTTATTTGTTCTCCTTCAAGAAGCTTTTCATCGGTGAAGGGATCAGTTCCTTTATCTTTCAAAGCTTCACATAGAAAGGGGAGAAAACCTTGTCGGATGTCTTTGCCTCGAAAACTAATGAAAATATTCAATTTTTTTAGCTGGGAAGAAGAGGTTGAAGAAGAAGGAGAAGCAGCCATGATTTTCTAATGCCTGAAGTTTAAAAAATAAAATTCCCTTTAACTTTTCCTTTTAGATTGTCCGGATATGAGATGGGTGGGGGCTCTGGGGTGGGGTTCAACCTTTTTTTTTTTTTTCTTTAACTTTTTCCTTTAGATTGTCTGCATGTGAGATGAAAAGTATTCGGTCATAATTTATAAAATTTATCACTATATTATTATAAATTATATATCTGCAATAAAAATTATTTATATCTAATTTATAATATATTGTTAAATTTCATCATAATTGCCGAAGTTACCCTCCAACTCCTTTAAACATGTTAACAATCATTTTTTATAAGCAGTGTAAAAATTTGATTTTCTTATACAACATAAAAATTTAGTGGTAAACTGACCATTCTATTCTAATGTGTAATATTTAAAAAAAAAAAAATTTCAAAACAAAATATTAAAGATAACAAACTGACCTTTTATATCGGAAAACTAATAAAGATCGTCGGATAGATAAATCGAGGTGACGAAAGAATATGTCAACGAACAGAAGAGAATTCGATTTGTTTAGTCAAGAAACCATAGAGAATTTGACATCGATTTTTTTTGGTAATTGTTTTGGTTTATTTCGTTTGTGGAGTGGAGAGAGGATCGAACATCAACTTTGATACCATGAAGAAAAATCTAACATTGGGTAAAAATATTTTAAAATAAAATATCGCAAGAGTCATATGCCTACGGTTGTTTTTATTCAAATTAAAAAAATATTTAATATTAATATCTAATCTTGAAATATTAATTTAGAAATTCAAAAGCAAAAGCAATAGCGATGTAAGTGTAAATTTTCAATACTACATTATATTTTTTGGTTAATAATAATAATAGTAATAATAGTAATAATAATAATAAATAGAAAAAGAAAGGTTTTATGCAAATTTTTCGTTATTTTGATGAGTTTTTTTTTTAATGATAAATTATTCAATTAAAATAGATCCGCCTATAAAAGAGGCTGGATACAAAATGATGAATCAGATGACAATGCCCCTACAGATGTCGAAAAAATCGCTGCTCTAACCAAAGTATGAGCAACTTGATTTGCCAACCTTTTAACATGAACAAAAGTAATATCACCTAACTGTTGAGCAAAACATAAACAATCATCTAATATTAAACCTACTGGACCCAGATATGTTTGTCGAGTAGTCAACGCATCAACTACAATTTTAGAGTCTAGTTCAATGATTACTCTATTTAATTGTAGCTCCTTTATCCATGACAAAGTCTCCCTACAAGTCATAGCTTCATCTTCCAATGGTGAAGCTGCACCTTGCAAAACCGCTCCCTTTGCTCTCCGGAAATCCCCATTTTCGTCCCTCACCACTGCTCCAAAACCGATCAACCTGCCCCCTATATTCCAACTTGCATCCACATTACATTTACTGTATGAAAGAGGAGGAACAATCCATTTTTCTGCCATTTGAATCTCTGGTACAATATCAGCATCATGCTCCTCCTCCGTCCTCGCCAATTGCCATTCTTGCATAGCCCTTACTGCCCTTAGCCTTACCTCCACCACCTACACTGGTTCTCCCCGCCATAATAACCCATTCCTTGTCTGCCAGCAGCTCCAAGCCCCTGCAACGATATTGACTTGTTGATCTGCAGTTAAAGCCCGGAAAGATAATAATACCCAATCTAGAATTTTTGTTTGTTCATTCATAGATTGTATTGCTAATATATTACTCCAATATTCCCGAATCATAGGACACAAGAATAAACTATGGACCATTGTTTCTAATTGCTCACCACACATAACACATTCATCCCATACGCTTTCCCCTGGTATCATCAGATCCACAATTCGGATATTATCTCCTCCTGGATTATAAGAGTTCTTATCCAAGGTTTCTCCCGATCTGGCAACCACGGCACTTTCCACACCTTACTAGACCCCTCACCAACCACCACTCGTAGTCCATCTTTCACTATTAGAATAGCAGCTACCACACTCTTCCATAGATAACTATCATTATTCCCAACCACACCCCCCAATACCTCATAATGAGGAAAATATTTAGCTTTGAACACTTGACTTACTAATAACTCCGGTTGCATCATAAATCTCCACACCAACTTCCCCAGTAAAGCTAGATTATATATTCCTTTATCTTTCTAAAATTCAGGCCCCCATCATCCTTTGAAAGACAAAACTTAGTCCATGTCGCCCAATGAATAGTTCATCTTCCCGAAACATTATTGTCCCACCAAAAGGAATTCAATAATCTCTCCAACTCATCACAAATACCATCAGGTAGAAAAAAAATTCCCATTGCATATACCGGCAAAGCTTGCGCCACAGATTTAAGCAGAACCTCCTTCCCTGCTTGCAAAATACCACGCTTTCTCCAACCTTGTATCCGATTATGCAATTTTTCAACTATGAAAGCAAAAGTGGCGTTCTTGTTCTGTCCTATAGAAGATGGTAACCCCAGATATTTCCTATGATTGTCGACCTCCATTACATTCAAGATGAACATACCCGCTATCTATCATTCTGTGTTGTGTTTGCACTAAACAAAACACTTGACTTTTGATAATTAATAAGCTCTCCAAACGCTTGCACATATAGATGAAACCCATGCTATAATTGTTGTGCCTCCATCTCTGTTGCATGGAAATAGAAAATACTATCATCTGCAAAAAGAAGATGAAAAATTACCGGAGCCCCTGTAATTACACAACAACCATGTAACAAACCTCGATCAACCCAATTATTTAATAACGATGACAAACCCTTCGAACAGAACAAAAATAAGAATGGCGAAAAAGGATCTCCCTGCCGGACACCACATGTAGGACACAAGGTGTCAAACTTAGCTTCATTATGAACAATTTCATATGTCACTGTTTTAATACATTCCATCATCAAACTAAGACTCCACTCCGGTATACCCAATTTTTGCATCACCTCCTCAATAAATCTCCATTCCACCATGTCATAAGCTTTAGAGAGATCGATTTTTAGCGCCGCAAACCCACATCTTCCCAAACGTCTTCGTCACAGATAATGATTCACTTCAAATGCTAACATGATATTATCAAAAATCAACCTTTTAGGAACAAAAGCACTTTGATTTTCTAAAATTATAAATTGCATACAGCTCCGATGTCTAGAAACAATACACTTTGAAATAGCTCTCATAATAAGATTGCATAAAGCAAGAGGTCGGAGATCTGTCACCAACTTAGGAACTTTAATCTTCGATAACAAAATAATGACCGTTCTATTCAACTCTTCAAGAATAGCACCATTATTCAAACAGAACAGACAAAGTTAACAAATATCGTTACCTATTATATCCCAATAAGCCTGAAAAAACTAGGGATTAAAACCATCTAGACCTGGAGCCTTATTTGGATGCATATCATGGAATGCCGACTTGACCTCTTCCACCACATACAAACGCACTAACCGCTTCCTCATTTCCTTCATCATAATTCGTTGCACACAACTTACTACCGGCTCCGATATACTGCCTTTGGTCTAAAAAATTTGCTGAAAATATGCTTGAATATGTGCCTCCAACCCATTACTCCACCTGTAGACAACACCATCATTATCAACCAATTCCCAAATGGCCTTCTTCTTCTGTCGAAATGTTGCACTCCTATGAAAGAAACTCGTATTAACATCACCTTCAACTAACCATTATTGCTTCGCCCTTTGTCTCATATATTGATTTTGTTGCTGCAAAAGTTCTACATACTCCTTATTTACTATAGCTCTATGCAAATCAGAATCTTCATCCATATTATTTGCTAACCGGTCCATTTCCTTACGGCATTCCCGCAATCTTCCCTTAAAACGCAACATATACTCCCTTCCCCAATGATCAATGCCTCTCTACATGCATTCAACTTCTTTATGGCATTTTGAACTGGATCCTCTAGTCCCACCGTATCCATCCATATCTACTCAACTACCTCATGACAATCAGGGACTTTCCTCTCAAATCAAAATAGAAGAGGTGTAATCCCCTCTTGTTATAATGTCTTAATTATAAGGAAGGAATGATCAGAAGTGGCAGATGAAATTATTATTACTTGCTTATCCTGAAATTGGTCCAGCCAACTCTTACTAACCAAAGCTCTGTCCAAACGTTCCCTTATTATAACACAACCATCTCTCTATCTTTCCCACGTAAAAGGCTGGCCTGTAAATCCCAAATCCACAAGCTGACATTAAGTTATAGCATTTCTAAAACCCGTCAATAAGCACATTGGTTGCGGCTGTCCTCCCCACTTCTCTTCCCTACTCACCATATCATTAAAAACCCCCCAACATGCACCATGGAAATGAAGATACCCTAGACAAATCATGCATACATTCCCAAGATTCCCGCCGGCGATTCCTCTCAGGAAACCCATAATAACCTATAAGCCTTCAATCACCATGCATATCTGCCACACTCATATCTATAAAATTCATACCAGTTCCCAACACCGTCACCTCAACTTCCTCTTTCCATAGCAAAGCCACACCACCTCCATGATTAACATGCGGTACATAACGATAATCATGAAAATGTAAACTCCTACAAACTTCCCCCACTCTCACCTCATTAAAAATACCAACCCAGGCCTATTAGTACAAATTACATCCTCCAATTCATAAACTTTCACGGATTGGCCTAATCCATGACAGTTCCAACTAAGTAGATTCATGGCCGATGGCAGGTCTGGTCAATGCCAGAGCCCGCTGGACAATCAGTATCCATCATTAACCCCACCTCCCTCCTTACATCATTATGTGATTTTTGTTTCTTAGGATCAATTACCCCCTGTTCTTCATGCACTACCCTTTGAGTACTCCCATGTAATTGTACAATCTGTCAATCTTGTAATTCCTGTTGCTCTGAGATCTATTGCGTCTCTAACATAGCTCCTCCTACCCTATCCCTCAACAAAAGGTTACCACGCTCATCACCTTTCCACCTGTTAGCCATCAAACTACCTACTCTTCATAATGGTGCCCTCAAATTGGCCGAATATCTCCTCTCAACAGGCCTTCATTCCGCCGCATATACTATCGAGCAAAACTGTTCAGTGTGATCAACCATTCCACAAACCAAACAAAAGGAAGCCAATCTCTCATATTAAAACTGCACCAAAAAACCTTCACCCCCTTTAGCCCTTAACCGCAAGCGTTGTTTAAGTGCCAATCGAACATCAACTGCAACTTTTATCCTTAAACAATCATATGTCAAGGTCAAAAAGTTATTAACATCTACTTCCAAAAAACACCCAATAAAATTACCAATAAGTTCACATATTGGTTGAACAAAAAACCTAAACGGCACTCCATATACTTGTACCCAAAAATCCACCCAATCTAATTCCATTGTCATCGGATCCATATTACCTTCAACCCTCCTTAGCATCGTTGTTTTATTGTTAAAAGACAATGGCCCTCATTCATTACCCGCAGTATATCCACAACATGAAAAAATCGAAAAGTAAACAAGTTAAAACCAAGTTTTTGAAAATTTACTCTATGTTTCGGCCTCCATACAGATGCAATGGCCCTCTGAAAAGTAGCATAATTAACCTCCCTGTCCAACAATAATCATCCCACCAGTAAATATCTCGTTTCTGTTATTGGAACAATAGCCTGAGGTATCACAAACGCTGGCTCATCTTCCTCCCCTTCATGCCTCCTCCTGTGCTCCACCATTGACAAAATCTCAAACAAAGGCTAGAGACAAACATTCAAGCAAGATTACCTATGCAGAATCATAAGACACACTAGCAAACTCTAGCGATTATGAAAACTTGATGAAGAAGAAACCCTCTCAAACCCTAGCAGCCACAAACAACAAATAATAGAATTTGAATAATAGATAAGCTTATTTATGACCACAATTGGATCTTAATTGCATGATGAGCAATCCATTATATTGATGAGTTTAATAGTGCAAATGTCATTTTTTATGAAACAAACAGCTTGAAATTTACTTTTCATGAAAACAATATCAACATTAAAATATATTTTTATATTCAAAATTATGAATTATTTTAAATTTTGGACAAAAATTATGGGTTTAATGTCAATTTTTTGTTGGTTCAATCCATATAAAAATTCACTAATTTTAAACTTTAAAGATAAAAAATAAAAAAAAATCAATTTACCCCTCTTTTATGTGAGTAGGTTTTAATAGATGATATTTTTTTTTTTAAAAGAATAGATGGTAGTTTTGTTTTTTTAAAAAAAATACACTAGTAAATTATAATCTTAACAAATAAATTGTAACACCCCTTAACCTAACTAGTTACTAGCCGAGCTAAGAGTGTCACAACTGATGTTTATTGGTATGCAGAATATTACCTAAGAATTTTTTTTTCTTTTTATATTGATGTCTGTTCGGAAGTCTGACTTTTTGTTGCGCAGCATATGCCATACTAATTGTCTCTGGTGAGCCTATCTTTATTTGACTGTTTTGGCTACCTTGGTGTCTTTCCGTGACCTACAAGTTTAGGAAAAACTAAACTTGCTAAGCATTTTGCTTAGTGGGTACTTTACTTTTACTCAGTTCAACTTAACACATTAATTATTTACAAATAACATATATGTCAAACAGTAACACATCATTGCAAACAAGGCATCACATGTTCACATCATTGCACATATATATAAAAATGAAGTAAATAAAAGCAAAGTACCAAACCTAATTTAATGTCGATTTATTCGTCAGCTGCATTTCGTGTCCTCTATCCGACCACATTATCTCCTCGCAAATCTAGCTTAACAAGTATAATCACAATTTTATTTAGTTTCTTATTCAATCTCATATATTATTATGTGTACTTCTATTTATTACTTCCATATATATTAGAATATGATTGTCTTATGTTTAAGTCTTTTTCCATCGTGTGAGTCTTCCATGTTTACGTATGTTCGTTGTGTGCTTATAGCTCCTTTTTCTTACTTTATTTATTATTCTGGTCCCGCTAGGTGATTTTCATATATCCACAACTTTTATTTATTCACTTGTGAAAATTGACCAAGTGAATAGTAATTTAACATGTGAATAGTATTTTGCTGATCTGCGTTTACATGTCCACTTCGTAAGATTATGTATAATATATTTTCTGTAAGCTAGTTCGGGACGTTAAGTCATAATTGTAATACCTACAAGGTCCAAGATATTGGGGTTACATCTTACAGGCCTCGTCTAATAGTTAGGTTAATTCGTACTTTATTAAGTACGCTTCAATTTTTACTTAGTCAAATTTTAGGTCCATTTCTGTGAAAATTTTGCCAGAGTTCTGACTACGTATGGACAGTCCGTGAATAATAACAGTGACTAAATGAATAGTCCTTACGACTATACATTGGGATCCTGCAAAGAAAACAGTTCATAAACACTTCGGCAATCGTCCTTATACCCTCACTCCTCCAATAAGCAAAAAATAAACACTTCTATAATCAACACACAACACAATCGTAACTTTTCAACATTTCCTCATTACTGCTTATTTAATTTACTTTGCATGCCTTTCATTAATTTATTTATACATTCATTTATCTAATTCCAATTAAGTTAATCCTGGACTTTATTCAATCCTAATACATAAGATTATTATTTTTCATATAAATTTCAGATTTAATTGAGTTATGAATTATTTCCAATGTTAGCGTTATTCCGACTCTATCATTCGTCTAATTCTTCTTGCGCGTAGTCTAGTAACTTAGTCATATCTTTTTATTTACATGTTCAAATGAAATGGTTCTTAGTTCTCTAATTAGCTAACATGCTTAGGTACAATATTATCTTCTATCATAACATCTAATTATGTCCATTACGTACCCATATTATGTTCTAAAGTCACAGGTCCGGTTCTGCCCTGGCTCAAGATTTCAGCCTGCGCGTGTATTACTATTTCAGTTGTATCTTCTTTATTACTAGTCCAATTTAGTTGGTTCTAACTTCTAAAGTTTACCAACATATAAAGAAACATTTTTTATTCTGCTTCTATTTCAAATTATGTCCATAGTATACTCGAATGGTAACCTAAAATTAATCGTCTTGTTTCATTTTGGTTCCAATTTTTAGTTTGCGCTCTTGTTACAATTTTAACCATATCTCTTTCATTATAAGTCTAAATGAAGTAATTCTAGATTCTATAGTCAGCTAACACATATGGGTTCAGAATTTTCTTCTATCATATCTTTAAATTAGGTCCACAACATGTTCAAAATATAAGCCCAAGTTCACAATTCCAGTTCTGCCCAGACTCAATTTCAAACGTGCACAACCTTCGGTTTTTCAAGTACATCTTCCTATGTATTTAGTTTCTACCAAACTGTTTTATAGGCATACACTAGACATATAACCCTACAACTTTCATTTTTGCACTTTCTTAAATTCTATTTCTATCATGGTCGAATAATTTGTTAAAGTTCAGCCTGTTCTGTTAGCTTATCTGATTTCGGCAGCCTGCACGCCGACCAGTATTTCGGCCATAACATTCATTCTACAAGTCCAAATGGGATGGTTCTGGTCCCTATTGTTAGCTAAGACATTTACCTACAACTTTTGCTTTTGTGGCTTCCCTAAATTCCGACCCTATCATGATCAAAACTTCACTTGAATTCGACCCTAGAAACCTGCCATATTATGATTTCAGCTTTCTCTTAACTTGTTTATGGACATATAAACCTTATCTAATCAATTAATCATCATATTAATGTTATTCCCAATTTAATCACTTGAACCCTAGAATTTCAAATTTTAAACTCTAATTAATCTCATAAATTAATGACCAAATGGAAGAAATAAGAGCAGATATATGTAAATTACCTTGAATTCCATCTTTCTCCTAAGAAATTCAACTTAGAAAGTCACAAAATCCATGGCTTCCTTTGCATGGAGGGATGTTCGGCCAAGCTAAAGGAAGAAGAGAGAATTTTATGCCTTTTGCAAATGAATTTTATGTCTTGATTTACTCTTTTATATTTTTAGTTTCTTTTTTATTTATTTTATTTTTGATCTAATGGCTATTATTTAGCCAACTGATAACTAGTAAATCCAATATATTTTTAGTCCTAATCTTGTGCTTATTCAATGTTTATTATGTTTAATTATGTGAATTTATTTAGTTTTTATTCTTTTGATTAGGAATCGTTGGATTTGGCAAAAAGGAAGCATTTGGAGCTTAATTGTTTGAGTTTTAATGC
>CATIWJ010006452.1:0-15382 GCA_949640765.1 Croton laevigatus | reverse complement strand
GATGTTCGATTCATCTTAAGGGCTCAAACGTTAACCCGTTTTTTTCTTATTGGTAGATATCTAGATCTATTTTTCGCGACTAAGCTAAAAAAAAATAAATTTTTTTAATGGAGTTCTAATTTTTTTTTAAAATTAATGCGACCGGTTTGCCACCCCAGATCTTAATGTTTTAATTATTTATATGCGATATATAGAGCTATAAATACAATATAATTTCCTTTTGCAGTAAAACTTATAGATGTCATACTATTTTTATATTATATATTATGAATACATTTTTATTATCAAACTTTTTCTCAATTTGCGATGCACCTAGAGCATGAGGTGTTTATTTCCAAGATAGTGCTAGTCCTCAAATGGAAGCACTTGTTGAATTACATGACAACATTATGTTTTACTTAGTTATTGTACTTTTTGGTGTAGGTTGAATATTAGTTTCTATTATTAGAAATTATGTTGCGAGTAAATCTCCTATTAGTAACAAATATCTTAACCACGGAACATTAATAGAATTAATCTGAACTATAACTCCTGCTCTAATATTAATTTTTATTGCTTTCCCTAGTTTTAAACTATTATACTTAATGGATGAAGTAACTGACCCATCTTTAACAGTATTTGTAGAAGGTCACCAATGATACTGAAGTTACCAATACCCGGATTTCTTAAATGAAGATGAAGAAGAATTAGAATTTGATTCCTACTTAGTTCCCGAGTCAGATTTAGAAGATGGAGCTTTAAGAATGTTAGAAGTAGATAATAGAGTTATATTACCAGAATTAACTCACGTTAGATTTATTATCACTTCAGGTGATGTAATACACTCATATGCCTGTCCAGCTTTAGGAATTAAATGTGATGCTTACCCAGGAAGATTAAATCAAGTATCTGTGTTAATTAATAGAGAAGGATTATTTTACGGACAATGTAGTGAAATATGTGGAATATTACATAGTTCTATGCCTATAGTAATAGAGTCAGTATCATTAGAGAAATTCTTATCATGATTACAAGAGCAATAATTAAAACCAAACGCTAACGTGGAGGAACTCCTTATGAGGAGGAAATCTAAAGATAAATGATTAATCATTTATTAATGCATCGCGTAAAAAAATAAAAAAAGTAAATAAAAATGGTAACGCTAACTAATTGCTTTTGCTTATACAAAAATAATATTTAATTATTAGCCCTATGAATAGGAGAAAAATTAATAAGGTTATAGCTAGATTGTGTAATAACTTTGTTAGACAACTATATTTGCGGTGTTAACAGGACTACCTAAACCCCAAGTTATATATTTTCGGTTTAATTTACTGCCTAAGTTCTATAAGTATAACGTATTTAATATTTAAAACAACCTTAATGAAAATAAATATCGTTTTATATATATTATTTATGTATTTTTCATTATTAATATCGTTACTTGGTTTGATGAGTGTTTCTTCAATTAGTTTAATTAAAATACTTAATTTATTTATAAATAACTATCAAAATTCTTCTAGTCCAAGTAAGAATGAAAAGAACAATTCTAACAGCAACAACTACGACAATAACAATAAAGACCATAAATCTGTTACTGAAACAGGTGAATCAGGTAGTAAGCGAAAAAGAAAATCTTATAGGTTAAATAACCAAGAGTTGCCTAGGTTAAGATCCTTTTAAATATTTGATTATATCCAATTATTATAAAGCGATAGTTCAAAGTGTCTTATTATATTATACACAGTCCTAATACATACTTTAACAAAGGGCTAAGGGTCAACCTAAAAATACTATACGTAGTAAAAGGTTTTAAACTCAACTACATTGGGGGGAGTTAAGTATAGCAAAAAATAGTGGTGTTGGTGATATGTTAATAGAAGTATGCTATAAAAATGTTAATGCTAATAGTGGTAACGCTTCATACCCTGGTACCATCTATAAAAGTTTTGTAAGGGTGCTAGTGAGTGCGTGGATTATAGATGAAAAGACTATACCGTGTACAACGAAAGTTCCCATCACAAAAGCATCAACATTAGATGTTGTAAATTACTTAAAAGAACAGGGTTATTAAATAAAAGCTATCGGTTTTATTTTATATTGCAATCTTGCAATACGTTTAATTCAATTGTGATTTAAGCAGGAGTAAAAAAAAACTTTTCTTCATGAATTAGGATTAAGATTAATTATTTTTTTCTAGATTTTCAATACCCAGGTGAAAACAAAATTAAACTTCTATCGCCACACCCGTTAGTCTCCCTCGAGGGGAGCCTTGCTCCCCTTATTATTCTTTTTTTAAATAACTCCGGATTAAAAAAAATATAATTTTTTTAAAGCGAGAGGAGACAAGCTCCATAAAAAAATAAATTTATTTTTATGCGAGGAGCTAGATAAAATAATAGAAAAACCTATAAAAATATGATACAACCCATTAGAATAAGGATACACCATGCGGTTTGCAGGGAAAATTTCACCCTTTGTCTTAATTTTTTTTTTGTTATACTCTTTCGCCGTAAATGAAAAATAAAAATCTTAAGCAAAAGACAAAACTTTTTTGTAAGGTGGGCTTCTGATTAAAAAAAATAAAAAACTTTAAAAAATAATTCCGCATTAAAAAAAATATAATTTTTTTAAACCGATAGGTACTCTAAAAAAATAAATCCGGTTTTTAAGCTATTATTTAACCCCAGAGCCTCTAAGTTTAAATATAAAATACATATTTTAATACATTTAATATATAAAAATTAGAAGGTTGGAATAGGTATTAAGGTATTATATATTATATAATTAAATTACATTAGTAACGTATTAGTTTTATTTATTTAATGGGTTTTTTTACGATTAGGATTGATAAAGTATTCCTCGCACAAAATAAATTTATTTATTAATTTAATGGGGAATGTGGATGAGTTTATTTCAACCTAGCGCGGTTTAGATGATTTTTTCTCTATACCAGGAGGAACACTAAAAAAAGGATAAAACGCCCGAGAAGCTCAATTGGCCGAGCGGAGCTCTGAAGATGCTTAGGTTATAAGTTCGAATCTTATCTTGGGCAAATTAATAATTTTTACCTGTGGCGTCTCCTTAAAAAAATAATTAAAACCAGTTATGTAATAGTGGAATAAAAGGTAGTGCTGGAATTGGTAGACAGGAATAGCTTAGGACTATTTGATTTTTAAATTTTATCCGTTCAAGTCGGATTTACCTTAATATGTAAAAATTTTCTGTCTTATACTGGAATAACTAGCAAAAAAATTCTTTTTATTGCCTGGTTATGTAATAATAAAATATAATTTGCTAGCGCTAAAAAAAAAAAATTATTTTTGTTTTAATGCAGGAGTACCTCAATCGAAGCATTAATAAATCAGCCATTAATGGCTGATTTATTTTAGCGAAAGAAATATAATCCCTTTGCGCGGTGGTATTATTTTGGTTTTTTTTACGCGAAGGGCCTTTCTCTATTAGAGAAGCTTGCTTTTCGCTTTAAGAAGCGAAATAGAGCAAAAAAATAAATTTTACCCTGGAAATATAATAAATAAAATTATATTTCCTAGCCGAGGGAAAGACTTGTCTTTCGCCTAGTCCCCTGTCCTGGTTTACCAGGTCTGGGACCAGGCAAACTAGTCCCCCTCCCCGGTTTTTTTTGTAAAAAAAAACCGGGGTCGGGGTCCAGGGAATACAAAAAAACCATGGTTTTTTTATTTCCTAGGTAAGGCGAAGACTAGCAAAAAATAAATAATTTTTTGCCTGGAAATATAATAATAAAATTATATTTCCTAGATTCCTCCTGCAAAGAGGTTTATTAAATAATTATGCGCATTATCACATAAATGTAGCGATGGCGTATGCTAAAAAAAACATATTTTTTTAAACCGATGATTAAAAAAAACATATTTTTTTAAACCGATGATTAAAAAAAGCTATATGTTGTGGACTAATCGGTAAGTCATAAATTTTTGGTATTTACTATTGAGTGTTCGAATCACTCCAACATAATATTAGATTTAGATTTTTATTTACTTAATAGGGTAAAGATTAATTGTTATATATTCTTTCTTTCCCAGGAGGAACTCACCAGCCATAAAAATACTAGGGGAATGTTTTTTAACCATCGCTCCCTAATTAATTTATTTACAAAAAATAATAATGGAGCGATTAATAAATGATGGATTAATCAAGAGTTTACTCTCTCTCCGCATGGCGTATGCTTAAAAAATAAGAAAGCAATAATACAAAATGCTATTCTTATTTAAGTAATCTGCTCTAGCGTAACCCTTAAATATAAGCTGGGTTATAATTTTTATACCGGGTAATAAGGCATAATATAAATATGGATTATTTATATAACAATATATAGGTGGATATAGTTCAATAGGTAGAACACCTGTATGTGGCACAGCAAGTTCCCTGTTCAACTCGGGGTATCCACCCGATAAATTATAAATTAATAATTATTACATATTTTACAGGGTTTTTTCTTTACTTGGATTAAGTAAAGGTTTTTTTCGCGAGTTTTTTTTAACCCGAAGCGAGCGGATTATTTTTTATATTAGCACTAATCAAAAAATCTCCCCGCGAAAGCGGATAAAACTCCGAGAATTTTTTAACAGAGAGTTCCTCCTCATAAGGATTAATAAAGTCTTCGACTTTATTTAATCCGAGCGAGCCATGATAAAGTAAATAATTTAAATAAAACGCCCGAGTAGTTCAACTGGTTAGAACGTTAATTTCATGCATTAAGAATGAGAATTCGAATTTCTCCTCTGGCTAATGAGTAGTTTATTATTCACTCTTAATTTCAAATACCGGTTACACACCGAGACCAAACAATGGAAAATATAAAAATTTATTAGCTTTTCAAATAATACCATAATATATCATGATCCCCTAAGCAATAAAAAGAAAATGTTTAAACCCATAGTACCCTAGTACAAAGCGCATGGTGGATGGATAATTAACCGAAGAAAATTTAAAAATAAAACTCTTATTAGCTTAATGGTAGAGCAGGATACTTCTAATATCTGGGTCCAAGTTCGAGTCTTGGATAGGAATATAGACGCGTTAACTTAATGGTTAGAGTGTTGTGCTACGGACACAAAGATACAGGTTCGACTCTTGTACGCGTTTAGCCAATTCGCGGTTATAATAATCCCATTCCGGGTTTATTTTTGTGTTTAGATAACAAATACCCTCTCAAATTTGTATTTGTTAGATTAACTTAAAGAATACGAAATTTTTTCGTTAAACTTATCTCCGGTGAGAATTTATTATCTAGTACTAAATATGTTTAATTTACATCTTTTAAATGAAACTTTTACTAATGGATTTAAGTATAATTTTCTAATCTATATTTCTTTTGTTGCAATACTATGTGGAATTTTTGTTATTATTAGTAAAAATCCTATCGTTTCTGTATTATTTTTAATTGGTCTGTTCTTAAGTATCTCAGCTTACTTAATGATGTTAGGTATAAATTTTATTGGTTTATCTTATTTACTTGTGTATGTTGGAGCAGTATCCATATTATTCCTGTTTATATTAATGTTAATAAACGTTAGAATTTCTGAACTTGTAACTGATACTAGTAATAGTATACCACTTGCAATTATAATAGGAATTTTTTTCAATTCAACAGTTTATGATATATTACCTTTAAAAGGAGATTCTTTCAATAATAATATCCAATCTATAAACTTTTCTAATTTTTTTGATGTTAATAATTTTAGAAATTATTTTAAAGAAATTTTTGCTCAAAATTTTTCTAAAGATAGTGAGGAAATCTTATTTGTAAGTTCTCAAATGTGAGAGGGAAATTTAGCCGAGACATCTCACATTACTACTATAGGTAATATTCTTTACACTAGTTATCCAATGTGACTTATTATCACATCTATAATTCTTTTACTTGCGATGGTAGGAGCTATAGTTATTACTATAAAAAAATAAATAAAAAACCCTCTTCTCCCTAATTATTTTTTTTACAAAAATAATAATGGGGAGGCTAGCTCCCTTATTTTTAGAATGGAGGAGACAAGCTCCTCTCTGGGAGGAGCTATAAAAAACAATATATTGTTTTTAATAATAAACCTCGCATTAAAAAAAATAATATTTAATCGATAAAATTCTTTATCTTAGTTTTCTTTTCAATTCAGTATTCGCTTTTCTCAACTAGCCTAAAGAAAGACTTGTCTTTCGCATTGGTAAGGCGAAGACTAACCCGGTTTAATTTTGTACCTAAAGTACAAAATTATAGGGGACTTGTCCACGCCTTGAGGGCAAGGCTCTCCCCTAAAATAAATGATTAATCATTTATTAATCGCGGGGGAGGGACTAGGGGTTTTTTGTTATAAACAAGGAAAACCTAAGAAAACTTTTTCGCCTTCATTTTAGGCTCCTAGAGGTCAGGGGTAATTATTTTTTTTGCACAACAATGGCGTCAACCTCCTGTTGACCCAGGGGAGCCGCAGGTTTGGGTCCAGCCTTACGGGTGGCCCCCCCAAACTAATTTAAATTTAATGATTACCCATTATAATTATTATAGGGATATGAGTAAATGGTTTTACGTTTTGATTGCAGATCGAAAATTTGGGGTTCAATTCCTCCGTATCCCTTATAAACATAAAGATAATTTCCCCGTTTTTGTGGGGTATCTTTGTATATTATTAAGATAAATACACTAGATATTATTTGTTTTTTATACTCTCTGTTTAACCGAGCTATAGCGGAGAAATACCGCAGGTTTCTATTTTAACCTCTAGGAAATAAAAAAACCTCGGTTTTTTGTAGGAAATAAAAAAAACCTGGACCCCGACCCCAAAAATAAATGATTAATCATTTATTAATGGGAGGGGGACTAGCTCTTTCGATGGTTGGGATTTTTTTATATTGGATTAAATAAAGTTTTCCTCATTGTGGAAAACTTTATTAATCGGTTCAAAATTATTCATTTTTTAGCTAGTAACACCGGTTTAAAAAAAATATATTTTTTTAATGCGAAGGATTAGTAAATGATTAATGATTTATTTTTAGAGTTCCTCCTCATAAGCGAGCCATGTATTAAAAAAAAAATTATAAAATAGTATAAGGTCTCCTTTATTAATTAGATTTAAATATATTATTAGTATGATACAAGCAGCAAAAATTATTGGTTCAGGTTTAGCAACCGCAGGTTTAATAGGTGCAGGTGTAGGAATTGGTGTTGTATTTGGTGCATTAATATTAGGTGTAGCAAGAAACCCTTCATTAAGAGGTCAACTATTTTCATACGCTATCTTAGGTTTCGCTCTTGCAGAGGCCGTAGGTCTGTTTTCACTTATGATGGCATTTTTATTATTATACGTTGCTTAACAGTATTTACAAAAAAAAAATTAATTAATATAAAAATGATTATTATGCTTTATAAATTTCATTAGAGATGTAATTTATAGATAAACAAGTTATCTTCGCCTTGCGTACTTATTTACGGTTTTAATAAAATAAGATTATTAAGCCGTATATGTTATGTCTTTTTCGCAAAGGATTTTGCTGTAAGAATCTTAATCTTTTTCTACATATAGTTACAATTGCATATTTAGTACTACGATATATCTCTAACTATTTTTTTGAAATGAAATATTTTAACATTACAACTATAACAAGAACTTATAATCGTATTTATCCAGCTAACACTAATGAACATCGTTCTAGGAAATGAAAAACCTAGGTTTTTTGTATTCCCTCTAGCAAAAAATAAATAATTCTTATCCTGGAAATATAATAATAAAATTATATTTACAAGTTCCGCTACTTCTAGTCTATTGCACAATTACTTCCAAAAGGATTAATTCTTAATCACTCCGGTACAAACCCATATTGTGTCTATAACAAGGCCAGATTACACTATAGAAAAATTAGATTATGGTGATTAAACTTTTCACTTGTTTAATTTACTCCTTTTCTGACTAATTATGGATTAGTTGCATCATACTATATTCCACGCGGTTGACTATACTGGCGGGACTTTTTCTGTTTTTGTAATGGCGATGAAAGGTTCAAAAATTGTATTTTTTAATTTCTGTTGTTATGCCTTTTTACCAGACGAGTATGGAATGATTAATTTTAAAGGTTTTAGAGGGTTATATTATACAATACCCTCTGGTGAATTCGCAGATATAAATAATAGCAATAACTTAGTGGACTATCTTACTTCTTTAGTAAGATATGATATACACATGGACAAGGATAGCTTAACCCGTTTGGGAGTAGAATCTTGCCAAAATTTACCATATCTTTACATATGAGATGGATTAAATATAAATCATCCAGATCACATACATAATATGTTTAGTCACATGGTAAACAATAACCCGGTTTGGATACAGTAGACTAATAATTTATACCCTTGGCAAGAGGAAACTAGCTTTATCGCGCTAAAGCGAAAAGCAAGCTTTTCTTATAGCTAGATAAAAAAATTAAATTTTTTTTTAGCTTCGCTGGAGTAAAGTCATTGTCGCCAGATTTTTTTACAATATGGCTAGATCGAAGACTTTATTAATGCTTCGGGGTAAAAAATCATTTCAAAAGATTTTTTTTTAGTTTTTCATTTTCGTTTTGCGTTCAAAAAAAAAATTTATGCTCGATACCATAAAGTTATTACATTAGTAATGTAATAGCTTTATTAAGTTATGAAAAAATGTGTAAATTACATTTCCTTTTAAATAAAAAATTAATTTTTTTATATTCTAATCTTTAGAGGGCGTCTCCCTCCCGTCATGAAAAATTAAAATGCTAGGCAAATTTATCCCTTTATGAATATAACAGATAATTAGAAAAACTTCAGATATTAAAATAAACATATTAAAATGAGATTATTAAAAAGTCACCCCCTTATTAGCTTAGCTAATGGATATTTAGTGGATTCACCACAACCATCAAATTTAAGTTACCTTTGAAACTTTGGTTCATTATTAGGTTTTTGTTTAGTGATACAAATCGTTACTGGTGTTACTTTAGCAATGCATTACAACCCTAGTGTATTAGAAGCATTTAATTCAGTTGAACATATAATGCGTGATGTAAACAATGGATGATTAATCCGTTACTTACATTCAAACACAGCTTCAGCTTTCTTCTTCATAGTTTACTTACACATCGGAAGAGGTTTATACTATGGATCATACAGAGCACCAAGAACATTAGTTTGAACAATTGGAACTGTAATATTTATATTAATGATGGCTACAGCCTTTTTAGGTTATGTTTTACCTTACGGACAAATGTCATTATGAGGAGCTACAGTTATTACTAACCTTATGAGTGCTATACCTTGAGTAGGTCAAGATATAGTTGAATTTATATGAGGAGGTTTCTCTGTTAACAATGCAACTTTAAACAGATTCTTTGCATTACATTTCGTATTACCTTTCGTATTAGCTGCATTAGCCTTAATGCACTTAATCGCGTTACACGATAGTGCAGGTTCAAGTAACCCGTTAGGAGTATCAGGTAACTACGATAGATTACCTTTTGCTCCATACTTCATCTTTAAAGATTTAATTACCATTTTCTTATTTATTATAGTTTTATCAATATTTGTTTTCTTTATGCCTAATGTATTAGGTGATAGTGATAACTATATTATGGCTAACCCTATGCAAACTCCACCTGCTATAGTGCCGGAATGATACCTTTTACCATTCTATGCTATATTAAGATCTATACCTAATAAATTATTAGGTGTTATAGCTATGTTCTCTGCTATCTTAATATTATTAGCTATGCCTTTCACTGATTTAAGTAGAAGTAGAGGAATACAATTCAGACCGTTAAGTAAAATAGCCTTCTTTATATTTATAGCTAACTTCTTAATCTTAATGCAATTAGGTGCAAAACACGTTGAAACACCATTTATAGAATTTGGACAAATATCTACTGTGCTTTACTTTTCACACTTCTTAATTATAGTTCCATTAGTAAGTCTATTAGAAAATAGTTTAATTGAATTATCAATAAACCAAAAAAAGTAATAAAAACCCCTTCAACTAAAGGATTAGTCCATAAAGTTGCGGGGGTTTTTATTTATATGTTAAAACAACGGGGTAAAAATATTTTAGTCTTAGTATTTAAACGTAATTTTACACGTATTGGTTTATATAATATAATTATTCACTTATTTCTGTTATTAACCTTTAAGTTTTTGGTTATACCCTTCATGATTTCATTTTTTAGTACAGGTATGGATTACGATTTTTTTAGATCTGCCTTAGCTGAAAGTGGTACCGAATCAGAGTCTGATTCGGAAAATAAACTTAAACTGGACAAGGGTAAAGCTAAAGCCACAGAAGCACAAGTTAGGCAGCAAATGGGTTATTCTAGCCAAGAAGTAGAACAATCCAATACTAGTGAAAAAAATGATAGGGTTACGCAAGAGGAACATGACAGGATTTTCGCCCGTTCATTACAAGAACAGGAAGATAGAGAATTCGCGGTTTTTTTACAAGAAAACACTGGTAAAGTTAGATCTAGATCCCTGTCTAGCGATGACTATTCGGTGTATTCTTCTGAGATTCATAGTGACGATAGTGAAAATACTATAAAAAAAAAATTAGAGGTTAAAGAGCTGGAGAGAACCCTAAAAAGAAAAAACCCTTTTAATGATGAAGTTAATTTTGAAAATTCTAGCGATAAGAAATTAAAAAAATTTTAATATTTAGGTCTTTTTATTTTGAGGGCTACTATATATTTATAGCTAACTTCTTAATCTTAATACAATTAGGTGCAAAACTCGTTTAAACACCATTTATAGAATTTGGACAAATATCTACTGTGCTTTACTTTTCACACTTCTTAATTGTAGTTACATTAGTAAGTATTTAATCAATAAAGTTTAATTGTATTATCTACGCTATATAAACCACAAAAATAATAAAAAAAGAATAGCGAATTTACTTTATTTATAATAATAAATTATACCAAAGGGTTTATTTTGTGGGATTAATTTTGTACCTACTGAACTAAATTTCATGTCGTATAGTATTATAGTACTAAAAAAAATTATAAGGAAAATAATTAGACTCTCACTAGTTTAATGGTAGAACGAGATATTCCTAATATCTTTGTCCAAGTTCAAGTCTTGGGTGAGAATTTATTTCACCATACACATGTGTATGGTGTAGTTAAAATCTTCGACTTTTGCACGAAGATTCTCGAATTAGATGGTTTATTTTCGACCTTATGTACAATAGTAACGTAGTTGCATACCAAATGTAGTTTAAATCTTCTACTATCTAGAAGATTTTTTTTTATTTAGTTCGGAGACGGAGCTCTCCCCGGATTAATCTGCATTAATAAATAATTTATCCTTATGATAAATTATTTATTTTAGTGGGTAAAACTTTGTACCAAGAGTACAAAATTAATCACTACTAAAGGATATAAAATTTTTATAAATTTATAATCCGTGGTGAGTGAAACAGGAAAATTTTTTATATATATTTATTTATATCTTATGTTACTTATGCTTTTACTGTTAATACCTATAGCAGGTTTATTTTTAATAACTACAACAATGTATCATGACAATTCATCTTCGAATATAAAACAAATTAAACTAACTGGTTTAGTTACATCTATAGTTAATTTGTTTGTATCATTAATTGTATTTATCTTATTTAATTTTAGTAGTAATAATTTTCAATTTGTTCAAGAATATCATAAAGTAAGTAGTTTTGATTTCTATCTAGGTGTGGATGGTATATCTATATACTTTGTAATTTTAACTACTATACTAATGCCTATCGCACTGTTATCTAATTGAAATTCAATCTCAGAAAATGTAAGATCATTTGTAATAATAATTTTATTATTAGAAACATTATTATTAGCAGTTTTCTTAGTATTAGATGTATTACTTTTCTATATCTTTTTTGAAAGTATATTACCCCCTTTATTCATATTAATAGGATTATTCGGATCAAGTAATAAAGTTAGAGCTAGTTTCTACCTATTTTTATACACACTATTTGGTTCATTATTTTTATTATTATCTATTCTTGCAATGTCATCTATCATGGGAACAACTGATTTTGATGCATTGTATAAAACAAATTTTAACTATTATACTCAGTTATTTATATTTGTTGGTATATTTATAGCTTTTGCAGTTAAAACTCCGATCTATTTCTTAAATACTTGATTATTAAAAGCTCACGTTGAGTCTCCACTATCTGGAAGTATTATATTAGCCGGAGTAGTGTTAAAATTAAGTCTTTATGGTATATTCAGATTAATATTACCTTTATTACCTAAAGCCTCAATGTATTTCACACCACTTATATACGTTATATGTGTAATAACTATTATTTATGCTAGCTTTAGTACTTTAAGAACTATAGACGTTAAAGAATTAATTGCGTATAGTTCTGTAGCTCACGCTGCGGTTTACTTAATGGGTTCATTTAGTAACTCTATTCAAGGTATTGAAGGTGCTATAGCTTTAGGTTTAGGGCATGGTTTCGTGTCATCTGGTCTTTTCATTTGTGTGGGTGGTGTTCTGTATGACAGATCTCATACTAGGTTAATTACTTACTACAGAGGTATAGCTCAGATAATGCCTTTATTCTCCGTACTATTCTTTATTTTATGTTTAGGTAATGCTGGTACTCCTTTAACTTTAAATTTCATAGGTGAATTTATGTGTTTATACGGTGGATTTGAAAGAATGCCAATCCTAGGTGCATTAGCCAGTAGTTCTATTGTATTTAGTGCAGCATACACGATGTTTATGTTTAATCGTATAGTGTTTGGTGGTTCTTTATCTAGATATTTCTTGAATAGCATATCTGATGTTAATAAAAGAGAATTCACTATTTTATTAACTTTAGTTGCATTTACAGTGGTATTAGGTGTATACCCTGCCCCTATATTAGACGGTTTAAACTATAGCGTTTCTAGTTTAATATATGCTTACGATTATTCGGTTTTGTAAGTTTTGCCCTGCTCCCTACAGTAATTAGTAAAAAACCTTCATTTGACGGAGAATTTTTTACCTGTAGTGTAAAAATTCGGAGCATGTCGGGGTGTAAATTTACATATTATTTATATATGTTTACATTTATATCGTTATTATTAAGTTATTTTCTGCTAGATGGTGGAGTTTTTTTTTGTGGGGTTTATGTTTTATTTATATACGTTATAATAAAAATTATTAGAACTAAGTTTATACATATAAGCAAGAAATTTATTTTTGTTGGAATTGTTATAATAATTATCTATTTCTTCTCTCTTGAACTGGTTATTTTTTTTTAATTTAACTGAGCCATTATGTTTGATGGACGGTTATTTAAAAATATTGGACACATTAGAAATTGAACTGGAAAAAGCTAAAAAAGCGTCAGATTGCTTAGAGAAAATATATGACGCTAAATACCCAGATAATTTACCTTTATCTTGAACATTGTGATAACAACTATGTGAATTTAAACCAACCCAATCTGGATTTTTTTTTATTATTTCGTTATGGTTAAAGGTAGTTTTTTTCACAGCGGAAGGTACTAGAATAAAGAAATATTACTAGGTATTATCTCAAAGCTATATAAAATACAGGGAACTAATACAATAAATGCTATAACGATAGGTAATAGTATAGTTCAACAGAAAGTCATTAATTGATCATAACGTATTCTAGGGAATGATGCTCTCACTCAGATGAAAGTAAATATCATAATACATGATTTTAATCCTAAGCTTAAACCATATAATAACCCTTCAACTAAAGGACTGAATAAGAATTCTAAACTTTCCGGATTTTCTATAAAAGTATAGTCAATTTCTTGTAAAAGATAAATTAAAGGAATAACATTGAAAAGATAACCTCCAAGGAATAGAATACTTGTTAATGTACATATAAGCACTATACTAGCATACTCTGCTAAGAAGAAGAATACAAATATAACTGCAGAATGTTCGGTCATAAACCCACTAACTAATTCAGATTCTGCCTCCGCTAGATCAAACGGTGCTCTGTTTGTTTCTGCTACAGAACCTATGAAAAATATAATGAACACTGGGAATAGAGGTATTACAAATCATATAGCTCTTTGAGCTTCTATATTTACAGTTAAATTTAAACTTCCAGTTAGTAAAATTACTAATAAAATAGCAGAACTTAATATTAATTCATAACTTATTAATTGTGCAGTACTTCTTAGAGAACCTAAGAAAGCATATTTAGAATTTGCAGATCAACCAGCTAATAGGATACCATATGTAGCAAGAGAAGAAACTGCCAACATATAAAGTATACCTAAGTTAAAATCTCATACTGCTAATCCAGGTCCGTACTATTAATCAAATTTATCATGCAATTAATTACAACAAAGATTAATTGTTTAGAAAAGGTTTTGACTAGATAATTTCTTTCGAAATCCATTAGAATACATCTTAAATGCATTAATCTCTAGAGAAAAATGCATCAACAGCCGTATACTCTTTGCTCTTTTACAGATATAATTTTTCCGCGAAGAGTTTCCTCCTGGATTAAAAAAAATAATGTTATTTTTTTTTGGACTCTTGGGTTATATCTGACTTAGATCCGCGATAACCCATTGCTCTTTCGATTATCTTATATATTGTTACCCTCTCTGAGTGATTAGCTCAGCCACTAATAGCTTTTCAGCTAGAGCTTGGTAATATAAGCTTTAGGGTGTCCCCGGAATTTGACTATTGAACCCCACAAATGTCGTTTCCTTAATACGACAGACCAAGGTATAACTGCGTAACCTAAAAGTGCGAAAATTAAAGTTATTATAGGACCTAGGAAAAATAAAACTATATTAGCCTGTGTAGGCGATACATACTCTTTTAAAAGTAATTTAAGAGCATCTGCAAATGCCTGTAAAAGACCATAGTATCCTACGATATTAGGCCCCAGTCTTCTTTGCATACTTGCCATGGTTTTTCTTTCAGCTACTGTAACGAAAGCGACAGTTAATAAGGCAGGAACGACTACCAATACAACTTCAATCACAGAAATTAATGTGGGTAAATACAACATAGATTAAATCTAAAATATCTAAGTTAAATAAGTAAATATTAAAATTTCTTAACCCTAATTGCAGGTTTTAATTTTCTTATTTAAATTCTTAGGTTAATGATATATATGGTTTTTTCTAACCTGGAGAGAACTCCTATTCAATAAAGTCTTCGACATTGTCGAAGACTTTATGCGGTGGGTTAAAAACTTTTATATATTATCCATTACTTTGTGTTTATTTTATTTATATATTCGCATTAATTTTAAAAAAAAATTAGAACTCCATTAAAAAAATTTATTTTTTTTTAGCTTAGTCGCGAAAAATAGATCTAGATATCTACCAATAAGAAAAAAACGGGTTAACGTTTGAGCCCTTAAGATGAATCGAACATC
>CATIWJ010006435.1:0-12597 GCA_949640765.1 Croton laevigatus | reverse complement strand
GAGCTTGAGCTGCATATCGATTTGTCCAAACAAATACTCATTTTTGGATTGAAATCCAGAGCCAGAAGCACGGTCGAGATTCAGGGTGAGAAGGTCACCATTGTTGAGTATCTTGGCACGGCCATCTCCCCAAGTAATATCGAAATTTTGGTAGAAATTTGCAGTAGCCAAGGAGCAGCAACTGCCAAGAAGCATTAGTAGAATTGAATAGGAAGCTAAAGAATTATGTGAAGCCATGATGATCAGCAGAAAATAGCAAAGAAGAGAAGTATGCGTATGCAAGGAAAAAAAAAGGGAATTTGTATGTTATTACTTATCAGTGATGCGAAAGGATGATGAGGTGAGGCTGGTATTTATACCAGTTCGAAATTGAAAAGGAAAGGCAGAGGAAGGAAGGTTAAGTGAAGCAATAGTGAGCTCAGCTGTGGCCAGTTGTATTGTAGTGTTCATCATTAAAATAAAGCGCACTAAAAAGCTGAGACGCGGCTATGCGATTCCAGACCCTTTTTTTTTTTTTTATTGTTTTGAGCTGATGACTCATTTTATTTTGTAAGGACCTGAGCAGAGCGATGCGACAGTGCAAAACAAAAAAAAAAAAAAATACTCTCTCCAAATTGCATGCGCTAGCTGTAAATTAGTCAGCGTCAGCTGTACTACCAAGTGGTGACGGTGACTCTGACCCTTTTTTTTTTTTTAACAAACGCTAAAAAACGCGGCAGTACAGTACAATAGTTGAACATCTTTTACCTGATCGGAAATGTTCATGTCGCGGGAATTGAAAAAGTAAAACAGTAATGCATAGGAAATTTCCAGTTGGCATTTGGCAGAGATTACCGAAAGCTAGAGGTGGAAATGATAATTGAATGGCAGAGACGCGGTTTTGATGATGAGAGAAATGGGACAACCAAACCAACTCCCCACCAACTCTATTTTATCTAAACTTGTTTGGGAGGGAAACATATTTCCATTCCCACGCCTAGTTGGTGACATAAGTTTTGCTTTGCTCTTACCCGTCTTTGGATATTGGACTATGTGACCGGTTAATATCACGGACAATAGTTTGCCTTTCTACAAAATAGCACAAAGTATGTTTTACACAAAAATTTCTTATATTCCAAAACTGCCCCAACCAAAACACGTACAGCAACACACAAAACAAATCAGTCGACTATTTTCATATTCTCTGAGTCGATGATTTCACCAACCTCAGTCAGTTGCCCGTCATTCGCCGATGATGACTTGGAGTGAGTCGTTTCATCACCGTCTCGTCACCGAGCCGTTTCATCACGGACATTGTTCTTTATATATTGTCTTGTGCACGAAGCAATGAGAAAAAAATGTTGGAATTTTCATATGGAAATAGCAGTGACAATCACAATTTTATTTTATTAGCGGAAGTAATAAAATATATGAAAATTAACCCTGGAGTCAATTTTATCAACCTAATTAAGTGTAGTGATGTTTAGGAATATACCTTTGAAACGTGCTTTAACTGGATTGCTGTAGATATTCTTACGAAAAATTGCTCAAGAACAAAATGACTGAGTGAGGGATTGAAATGCGAATCCCCTCTTTCTTCACACACACTAGGGATCAAAGGGAAGACCGTAGTATGCTAGTACTGGAAGCTAAAACAACCCAGAATAATGGCAGGAAACGTTTTCCCTTTTGCAGTGTTCCAAATAAAATAGGCAAAGCTGAAAATCAAAGTAGAAATTTATTTGTGGCGTTTTGAAATGAAACCAACAACTTTGGTTACGTTGCCATCTCTAAAACGAGAAACAATTTCACGTTTTAATACATCTGGAAAGGAGTTTTGATCTTTTTTTTTTTTTTAAATCCCAGAGTCATAGCCTTAAGAAAGAGGTTTTTTTTTTTTTATATGGTTTTATTCTATCTCATAAAGTGAAAAGCCTACCCCTCAACGTGATCCAATCTATTTTTCAAAAAAAAAAAAAAGTCAAAACCAAAGGCCACTTTTATTCAAAACCAAAAGCCATTTTATTTTGTTTTATCTAATAAAACAAAATTATATTCCACCTTTTACGTTATAAGACTAAACCAACTTTTGGTTTATATATATCTATATCCAAAACAAATCATTTTGTTTTAATATATATATATACACCAACCTATTCACGTGATTGTCAGTATCCAATGTAATTGGATTAAAATTATATTATTTTATTTATTTATTTATTTTAATAATTAATTAATTAAATAATTTAATTAATTAATTAATTGGGTCTTGTAAAATAAATTTTCAGGTTCAACCCGAAACCTTTATGTGTGCGACCCAAAAGGCCCGTTCAATATTGGCAATAGACTTAAATATAATTTAAGTCCATAAGTTATAATTGGTCTCTAACAAGACGTTATAACTACCTAATTTGAAACGAGTGATATTCTTACTAACTGACAGAGCCTGTAACAATCTTATACAATCCTTTGCCTTTGATATCAATGATTAGCATAAGGCATGTCCTTGGTCACCCTTATTATTGCTAATTCATTTTATTGATTCTCTAGTTATACTGACTAATTCAGATAGACAATAATTCTTATTATCCTATCTGGGTATGGCCATACACTACTCAGTCTCACTATTCAATTGGCCGGTGATATCTTCTCTCTCATAGAAAGAGCGGCAATCCCTTCAATTTTCTCATGTCTCTAAGAGTAATTCCTGACATATCTGATCATACCCATACTTGCAACCCTTTTACAGGCACGTTAGGCAATACGTCAAAACATGTAAGAAATTACCTTAAAATCCATAGTAATTTTAGGTCTAGGGATTCTAGTATAAGCATTGCTTGAGAAATACTTATGACCTCATTTACATGTAATATTCTCATAAAGTGGATCAATCCAATACACTGTTCGCCAACAAGTACTATGTATCTCTAATCGATATCCTATATCCTATGATCTGTAAAACAAGATCATCTCATAGTGCACATACTAGTCTTAGTTTATTATCATTCCCATGATAATAATCGACTAGGGATATTTAGAATAGTATTCTTTTATTGCTTTAGGTTTTACTATCCAGATCATCTATCCGATAACTAAACTAGAACTACTATTCAAGGAAATTCATCAAATTAAATTGCACAGATAATATAAAATTAATGAATTATTCTCATAAATAAATTATAATCTAGTTTCAAAGAGCTGGGGCTAGGGCTTATACTAACAAAAAATACATAAAACCTTTGGATTTTTTTTAGTATAATATTGTATTTTTCAATTTTGGGGTTTTTTTTGTATTTTTGGTGTTTTTATAAATTAAAATATTTTATTGACTTTTATTAATTAAAAATCTGGAGATTTAATTATGAATTCATGTTGGTATTGGATTAGAATTAGTGTTTAAATTGGTATTAGATTAGAATTAGTGTTTAACTAGGATTTAGGGGTTAATTAATTAAATAAATTATTTATGGAGTTATTTTATAATTTTATTTTTTCTATAAATACTTGAGGAATCAGGTCTATGGGTGTTTTAGAGGCTTAGAATTTCAGGTGTCTTAAAAAATAGGGTTTTGAGAAAAATTCAAAGGTGGCGTCGTTTAGCAAAGGTGCGCGCTAGCAAGTTGTGTCATTTGGTGCGACAGCACTGTTGTCTGGTGAGGAGCTGCGGCGCAGTCGTGTGTCGTTTGGCATGTGGGCAAGCTAGCCTGCTTATGTCATTTTGTCAAGCTTACAGATTTTTAGAGTTTATGGGTGCTTTTGAGGTTTTTCTCAATTTCTTTACATTATTTTGATTTCCATTTAGTTAGAGCATATTGGGATCATGTTAGATTGATTGTTTTTCTAATTATTTGATTTAATTTAAATTAAAATTTAATTAATTAAGATTTTTAATGAGAATTTGAATTTAGGGTTATAAATTGAATTTGATGATTTTTATTGTTTTTATGCATAATAGGGTTTCAATTAGGATTTTGAAAACTGATTTTTATAATCATGGTAGGGTTTGAATTAATTAAATTGGGTGTTGGAAGTTTCTAATTATTTTAATTAATTGAATTTACATAAAAAATTCTCTACTGTGATATTCATGTTCGTGCTAAGATTTTAACGAATTTTAATAAATTAAAAAAAATACTTTCGATCTGGAAATTTTATATGTTCTAAAAGTTAAGTTTATTTTGAATTGAGTTTCAGATGGTTTGGTTTTCAAAATAATTTAATTTCTTTACTACTGTCAATTAGATATATGTGTTGTTTGGATTTTATAATAAAATTGGTTTGAGAGGGACTTAAAAGTCTCCAAAAATTCTAAAATTTTGAGATAATATTGATAAGGTTTGAAAGTATGTTCTGGTAAAATATTAAAATTTTTGAATATAAGAATTATTTCTTATAAAATTTTAAATTCATTACTGTTGTGTGAATCGTTATCGGTAAATTTGATTCTTTTGGGATTTACTTCCTAGAGTAGAGTTTTTCATAAAATTCATTTAGTATAACTTTTAAATAAATATTTCAGTTTTGGAACTTAAATTGAACATGGTCTTGGATTGGTTAAATAATTGAATGTACGGTTATAGAATTGGGTTGATTGCATACATTCACCTCATGTATAAGCGTCATACTTGCATTTGACTTAGGATTGTCATTAATTCTAGTTTGTGATTATGTATTTATCCATTTTCGAGTTCGTTTAAAGGGTGTCTCTCGATATCTGAGGTAAATTCCATGGGTGTATGTAATTACTTGTTTTATTATATATATAATTTCGATATATTATGTTATTTATTCATCCAAGCATGCTTGTAATTAGGAGATAGAAAAATGTATATGTTTACTAATTTTTTATTGAATACATGAATTTAATAATACTTGTGATGTGCAATGGTCTGTCATATAGAGACAGATGATGCTAGACTGAGGAGATGCTAGACCGAGGAGATGCTTGACTTTGATCTAGTGATAAAGGCTAAGGCCTGTTTGATACTTGTAGTTGAAATAAGGGAGGATACTTGTTATATATATTTATATATTTTGATTTTTGAGGTAGAATAAGGGTGTGAGAATTAATTGTGAATGCATGTTGGTTATTATTTTTAAGACTTATGTATTCAGATTTTGATCACACCGATTATTGATCCTGGATTTGTGGCTCCTTTCCCTCTTCAAATTTTGCTTCTTCAAAAAAACAAAATAATGACTCTACTTCTTCAAAAATAATGACTCTACTTACTTGTTGACTAAAAACCATTATTTTGTTTTTTAAGGGCTGTAATTCTTTTTTTTTTTTTAGGTTAATTCCCCTTGCTCAAAATACATCAAATTTTTTTCCAGGAAAAAATTCTTCACAATTTTAATTAGTACAAAAAATCTACATTTTAAGCAAAATAAATAATAAAATCAACAATTAATAATAGAAATTTAAAATGCGCCAAAAATTTTTTTTTAAAAAAAAATTCAAATTGTGCCAAAATTAATAAAAAATTCAAACTAAAAAATAGTTCCGTCAATAAAGAAAAGAAAGTTCAACAATTTAATCCAAGGAAAAAAAAAAGATTATCAAATACACCATTTAGTTTTTTCTGTCTACCTAATACTTCAAACTAAAAACAGGATTTAAATTTAAATTAGATGCGGTTTTTCTTTGCTTTTTTTTATGACGCAAATGAATCACATTTATCCATATTATTGGGGCAAGTAGGTTTAGTGTGACCAAGTTCTTTGCATATAGAACAATGCTTAGTTTGCTTCATCCTCAACTCGTTTTCACCTTTATCACGCTTATATTTAAGACGCCCTTTTATCTTTGATCGGGGAGGACATAACAACACATTATTATCTTCACCACCAAGTTCATCATCTATGGAAATACTTTCTTCTCCCGGCAATATATCATCATCAACATCCATATCTTGAGTACTGCTAGCAGCTTGCAATGCATCACAATGCCACCTTATAGGTAAATAGAATGTTGAAATCTTGAAACAATCACTATGAAATTATACTCGTAATATATGATGACATATTATGCCCCAAACTCAAAATTTTTGCAATTGCACAATGCAATATTTCCATCCTAAAAGACTCTATGAGTTCTAGCAATGTCCCTTCAAAATATCTTAGTATGAATACATTATCGTCAACATGAATGATAGAGTATAGGGATCCTCTTACAAATTCTTCTTGAAACTTTTTGAAAGCAAATGGTGTAAGGACATCAAAAGCTTGTTTTTCCAATGGTGACTTTGATTTCAAGGAAACGGGACGAATAGTAGCAACCACATTGTTATGCAAACATCCCTGGTTTATTTCTTAAACGACAATATTCACTTGAAATTTTTTACAACAAAAATAAATTAGAGACATGAAAAAATAACTTCTTATTACTGGTAATCCTATATGAAATTTAATCCTTTCAGAAATGAAAACTACCTACTTCACAAAATCTGTCAAACATATATGAGAAGAAACAAATCTCTTGATGAATGCATTTATGCTCTCTGATCTACCAGTAGTTATCATCCCTCCAAAAAAATATTCACGAAGGTAAGCCGATGCCAAAAAATATCTCACTTTGTGTAGACCTTGAACATGTCTATTGTCTTGAAAATTATACTTCTCAACCATTGAAGACCAATTCGCTTCAAACTCCTCGGGTGTAGTCATCTTGTAAATTTTGTAAAAATCACCACACCACTCTCGGTAGTCATTGCGTGGAAGTGTTGCAAACCAACAACTAAATTTTGAAGTAATATGCCATATACAAAAACTATGTTTCGTAGTTGGCATTTTAGTTGAAATTGCTTCAGACATCCAAGGATCTTGGTTGGTTATAATAGTCTTTGACACTTTCTTCAAGATACGTACAAAAGTCTATTATTAAAAAATTTAGACATATTATTAGAGTTAGTAATATATATAATTACAATACCTCAAAATATTGTGTGAACTAATTTTAAATAGAAAGTAAAATTATAAAAATCATACCTTCATTAACCACTTAAAAGTAGATGTTGTCTCATTGCGAAGGAGCGCACAACCGAATAAAATTGTTTTCCCATGATTGTCGACACCAACGAAAATCTCACAAGGTATGTGTAACACCCCTTCTAGGCCTATGAATAGATCCAGAAGAAATTTTACATTCCGAGTTAAGAGTCGGTTTTCCTATGTCTAACGCCTATTTTTTTTTACGTACATATACATCGTACAATCCCTCCATGCATTAACCACACTTCACATGCCATTAACATTTCTATATCATTATTGTCTCATTGCGAAGGAGCGCACAACCGAATAAAATTGTTTACCCATGATTGTCGACACCAACAAAAATCTCACAAGGTATGTGTAACACCCATTCTAGGCCTACGAATGGATCTAGAAGAAATTTTACATTCCGAGTTAAGAGTCGGTCTTCCTATGTTTAACGCCTATTTTTTTTATGTACATATACATCGTACAATCCGTCCATGCATTAACCACACATCACATGCCATTAACATTTCTATATCATTGTTGTCTCATTGCGAAGGAGTGTACAACTGAATAAAATTGTTTACCCATGATTGTCGACACCAACGAAAATCTCACAAGGTATGTGTAACACCCTTTCTAAGCCTACGAATGGATCTAGAAGAAATTTTACATTCCGAGTTAAGAGTCGGTCTTCCTATGTCTAACGCCTATTTTTTTTATGTACATATACATCGTACAATCCATCCATGCATTAACCACACATCACATGCCATTAACATTTCTATATCATTCCCCATATATCATCCTCCTCAACTAAAACATGCATTCACTTCTAATAATAACATCTCATTCATAAATAACTAACTACTATGACTATTTCATATCATTTATATTATAGTACAGTACTAAACATTCCTAGATAATAATTACTTATTAATCACAATCCTAGCAAAAGATTAGTACATGCCATACCTACCGACTACAAAATGAAACTATACCAAAAGCTTGTGTCGTTGGCGCTGCATTAGCTGGCTGCAAAATTAGCTACTCTATCAAGCTTCAACCTACGAGTTTAAACAAGTAAACTCGCTGAGTAAACATTGCTCAGTGGGTATTTAACCGAAGTTTATAAAGTAAAACATTTAAATTAAAAACATAGTAAAAATGACAATTCAATTAGATAAATACACGAGATACGACAATTTATAAAACAACTTAACAGTTTCACTTGCTCTTGTGGCATTGAAGGAACTAAAGGATAAGGCTAAGGTTGTGTATAGCCCCTTTATCGACTATATCGCCTAAATAATTTGCGTATAGTACCTTTATCGACTATATCGCTTAGATAATTTGCTTAAAGCCCTTTTATTGACTATATCGCTTTCAATCAATCAATCATTTCATATTCATTGTGCTAACATTATTGCAGATTCAACCCTACGATGCATTGTATCCTTATTACTAAGGTTCTAATCCTAGCCATGTTGAGCATTAACATTTATCGTATTATTCCATAATCAATTACATCACATGGCAAAATAATCATTTCATAATTTGTCATGTATACCAATTGGCACCATATTGTAAACCATCACTCATACCACTTAATTTCATTAATTCATGAGGAAAATCAATTAAAAACACATTTCAAAACTCAAAATATGACTTGGGGTGTTGTCTCGAGCGAGATAAACCCTTCCGGACAGTTATCTCGACCGAGACGGGGTTGTCTCGGTCGAAAATTACCTTCTGAAAGTTTTGGGACAATTGTCTCATTTGAGACGATATTGTCTCGATCGAGAATTTGCCTTCTGGAAATTCTGGGGCAATCGTCTCGATCAAGACACTACATTCTCGTTCGAGACAACTCTAAAAACAGCCTGTGCGATAGTTACTATTTTGGCTATAACTTTTGATTCTTAAATCCAAATCAAGTGATTCAAAATGCATTTTAAAGCTTATTTCTAAGGCTACAAAATTGTCTTCTACCACTTTTCAAAATCAAACATTTTGTTTATGAAAATTCATGTTGAAAGTCATAAACCCATATTTCTTTCAAAAATTACTTTGTTTCCAAAATATAAGTTTCACAATAAACCACACATTCAACTAAAAAACTAAAGAGATGTAATTTACACAACAACAACACATTTAAAACACATGAAAACTTAAAAATGTAAATGGTTAAGTACCAAACCTTGATTTTGGACTCCTTCTTCAATCCTTAGGCAACTCCGTTGCCTTTATATACTATCTTCTGTTCTTGAACTTCTATAAAACATAACACATTTAGCTTCTATTTGAAGATTCGAGTAAAAACGATAACTCTCTTACTTAAGGTTTCCACTTTTATTTTAACTCTAACATTTACTAGCCAAACCTTAGTCTACCACTAAGAGATCTTACTTGATCTCACTTATATCTTAACTTACATACTCTATATCTTCACTTGCTTGACTAGGAAGAGAAACCCTAACATTATTTTCCTCTCTTACATTTCTTTCCTTGAGTCTTCCTTAGAATTTTCTTGTAGCTAAACTTAAGAATCTTTCTTTTTATTGGAAGAGGGCCGGCCAAACTTGTGAGGGAAGAGGAAGATGATGAAATAGTTGAGAGAAAAATGAAGAAGAGAATGAGAATGAGAATGAGAGAGAGGACGATGGAGAGAGGAAAATAAAATGTAGAATGGTCTAGAATGATGGGGGAAAGATATTTTGGGGGATATATATATATGTATATATATATATGTCTTATAGGCTTGGTCATTGGATGGGTGAGCCTTGGCCCAATATTCAACCCATCCCTCATCTCTTGATCCAAACTTGGCCCATCATCATGTCTTCTTCTTCCTCCATCAATTTCATTTTCTTAAAGGCCCAACTCATAACACTCTCACTCATTACTTAAATGGCCCATTACTCAATGTGGCCCATCTTATTTTATAACCCAATTCTTATCTCTATTCTCATCATTCTTTCATTCTTCAATACAAATACATTTTTTCATTTGCCATCTTATAAGTCCTACTTCATTTTATAGCTTAATAAATTATCTCTTTTTTTTTACCTATTTCTTATATATATAATGGCCTTACTCTTATAATGGCCCAACACCCAACTCACTTATTCCTTTTTTTATTTCTCTTATCTTCCACATTCATAAGGGCCCGTTCTATTTATTGCTGAACTTTTTACATTTATTTACTTTCTTAAGTAGCACAACAACATTTACATATCACATTTACCTTAGTATCCTATCGACGCTAAACCTACTTCCAAATGCCAGCCTCGATGCTTTTAGATTTCGAGTCTCTTAAATCCCGTTAAGGTTTCTACTCATGACAACTCAAGATTCTCTAAGTCACTAAGGGCAGGATGTGACAGCATGTCATATGCATTGACTTTGTAAGTGGTATCAAAAAATATGACATCACCATACTTTTGGTACCAATCAAAACTTTGAGCATGGATCCAAAGCAAATGTTCTAGCCTCCTCTCTTCATCCATGGTACATGCATATTAAAACATTTTATTGTCTTTCTTTACAGATTTCATATACTCTATAAGGTTCTTTACATCATTATCATCATCTCCAAGCATTCTTTTAATCTTGCTAAAAAGATTGCGAAAATCTCTTTAAAAAAAGGGCAAGTCACCATGTTTAATATTTTTCTGAAGCTCCACGACCCGAATTATTTGTTTGATTGATAATCCAACTTCTTTGTATAACAAAATTTGTTTTTCATCCTCAAGAGTGATAGATCGGTTTGCTGGAAGAAATCGCAATGCCTCATATGACAACATATAATGATTGTGTTCTATGGCATATTTTGTAACATGCCATTCTTTTGAAAATATTTCGAAGCATCTTTTTAGAGTAATACGCATATGAGCAATGTAACCACACCTTGAAGATCCCTTATTTCTGTGTGATTTGGACAAGTCAAAAACTTTTAAATGTGGTTTTCCTCCACGATAGCATAAAAAATCACGCCTAATCGTCCTTCCATGTTTTGTATCTAAACGATCTTTAAGGATCACAAACCTATGATGCATTACATAATTGTTATAAAAGATATATGCCTCTTCTTGGGTATCGAATGTTCGGTCAATAAAAGGTACATTGTCTTCCTCTTCAAGTGGACTTCTGTCATCATCCAGCTCAATTATTGGTTCATTTTGTTAGTGTAAGCCCTAGCCCCAGCTCCAGCTCTTTGTAATTGAATTGTAATTTATTTATGAGAATAAAATTCATCATTTTTATATTATCTGTGTAATTAATTTGATGAATTTCCTTAAATAGTAATTCTACTTTAGTTATTAGATATGTGATCTGGATAGTAAAACCTAAAGCATTATAAGAAATGCTATTTTAAATATTCCTAGTCGATTATTATCATAGGAGTGATAATAAACTAAGATTAGTATGTACTCTATGAGATAATTTTATTTTACGGATCATAGGTTATGAGATATCGAATAGAGATACATAGTATGTGTTAGGGAATAGCGTACTGGATTGATCTACATAATGAGAATACTACATGTTAAAAAGGTCATAAGTATTTCTCATGCAATGCTTATACTAGAATCCATAGACCTGAAATTACTATAGGTTCTTAGGTGGTTTCTCGTATGCTTTGACGTATTGCGTAACGTGCCCGTAATAGGGTTACAAATATGGGTACGATCAGGTATATCAGGAACTACACTAGGAAACATGAGTTAAGTGAAGGGATTGCCTCTCTCTCTAGAGAGAAGATATCACTGGCCATTTGATTAGTGAGACTGAGTAGTGTATGCACATACCCAGATATGATGATAAGTGTTATGCATCTATCTGAATTAGTCAGTATCACTAGAGAATCAATAAAATGAATTAGCAATAATAAGGGTGATCAAGAACATGCCTTATGCTAATCATTGATATCTATTGGCAAAGGGTTGTATAAGATTGTTATAGGCTTTGTCGATTTGTTCGAATGACACTCGATTCAATTTGGGTAATTATAACGTCTTGCTAGAGACCAATTATAATTTATGGACTAAATGCAACTTGAGATCATTATCAATATTTAACGGGCCTTTTGGATCGCACACAAATAAGAGATTCGGGTTGGACCAGGAAGTTTATTCCACTAGACTCAATTAATTAATTAATTAAAATGTTTAATTATTTAATTATAAGATAGAAATAAGTCTTATTTAATAAAGGATTTTATATTTTGATTTTTGGTAATCAAATATCACTACAAGAAAATCACGTTCTAGCGACGGACCAAATTCTGTCGCTAATTAGCGACAGTTTAACGACAGAATAAAGAATTTAGCGACGGATTTATTTTTAAAAACTATATTTAATATAGCAACCGATTAGCGACGGAAATAGCGACGGATTAGCGACGGAATATATTTCGTCGCTAATTATGGCGCGAATGTTTGGCGCTCAAATTTAGCTACGGAATTAGCGACGAAAATTTAAGCACCGAAATGAAAAAATTTTCCCGCAAAAAATTTTGAATAAATTTAATTAGCGACGGAAAATTTTGGCGCCAAAACGTGAAAATATAGCAACGGAATTTTCCGTCGCTAAATTGCAATAATTTTTTAATGAAAAATTCCGTCCCATCATTTTCATTTC
>CATIWJ010006343.1:0-11417 GCA_949640765.1 Croton laevigatus | reverse complement strand
GTATCCACTGAGCGAAATCGCTCAGCAAGTTTGGTTCACTCTAAACTTGTAGGTATCGAAGAAGAGCAGAAGTAGTAACGTTAGTAGACCGCCAGTCTCCAGCCAGCAACAGATTTTTATCCTTTGGGTAAAATCTTTTATCTTAAATAAAAAAACTAAATTAGTAATAAACGGCATGTACTAAATAAAGAAATTTTAGAATTATGTGTACTAGTTACTGTATGGATTTGTAATAATGTTTGTTGAATAATTCTGTGTTTTGATTCAGACATTAAGTTAAATAATTTAAAAAAAAAAATTAAATAAGTGAAAATATTTATAAATATATACAAGTAAAAGACAGTTGTAACATTTTGTAGGTTTACCACGGTAAATCTATAAGAGGTGCTACAACTTAGCTATCTTAAATTGTCAAAAGAACAAGAATCTCTTATTTATGTCTTTTTAATTTGTTTAGTTTTATTTGTGCAAGGCGGCAATGTCTTTGATTTTAACTAGATGTAGGACATGAAAGAAATTTTAGATTTAAAATTCCTTTTAATTTTGATTGATATTATATTATGGTTATATCAAAATTCTATATATTCACTTTGGCATTAAGCCCTCTTATTACATTTGGTGAATTTGGTGAATTTGCTTTGAATTTTACAAATGTATTTGGTACAAATGTAATTTTCAAGCATATGCTAATTTTGGAACTTCAAAGTGTTCATCAACTTTAATAGAAGAAAGCAAAACATAATGCAGATAGAGCAGTGTTTGTGGATGCTATTAGGTTCCAAGTACATTGTGTCACCTCCTGCAATCAGTCCTATGACATCTAGGACAATTATAGAGCATAGTATGTCTTTTTGATATATTTATTCATTTTTTTCCTATCTAAGTTAAAATAGATCTTCAAACTTCTATTAAGGAATTGTAGGCAGTAAGAATATTTTTTTTAATTCTGTTTGTTTCCAAATTAGAGTCTTGAGCACTCAGTGGTTGGTTCTCATTAAACTTTTTGCACCATCTACCTTTCCTTTGTGTTTAGGATACCTCATTTAATGGGAGCTCAGAAACTATATTACAAAAGTCAAGAGATAATAACATCTCTAATAACATTTTTATTTCTGAATTCTATTTAACTGTGAGATGGATTTCTGATCTGTGTCTGCAGAAGGTTTTGCAATTCACGAGCTGTGCTACACGCCTTAATGTACACAACTTTCCCCTTACAGCCCTTAACAAGGTTATGGCTATCCTTCAAAGGAGAAAAACCAACTTTTCTTGGCTATTTAATAAATTTTGTTAATATAGCAATTGAAAAAATATAAAAAGAAAATTTAAAATATATAAGCAAAATTAATTGATAAACCAAATAAACCTTCATCATAAGCCCAATTAAAAGAGGTCTCCTCTTAATACATTTGACAAACAAATGAGACTTAACAAACACATACATAAACTTAAATGAAGTTCAAAAAGCAAACTGAAAATAACAGTAACAAAGACTTTCTTCAAATTTGGTAGTTAATAAACCAATGAGAACTACTATACAAAAAAAAAAAACCAAATAACTTCACAAGATGCTTAGGGACTTTCGTTCTCATCGTCTCAGGAACCTTCAATAACTTTGACATTAAGCTTCGAGTACCTCTTCCTTATTGAAAAAATTAGGTCATCTCCAATCCTTATTAGTTTCTTATCAAATAGTTCAATGAACCGTGCAATTGATGCAATATATGTGTACACGTAAAGAGTAGCAGGGACTTTAACGTCTTTGCATGCCAATTTGATATGACCAGTACTCCAATATTGGATGATGTTACGTAGGAAATCAACTGTTACTGTCTGCAATCACATATTTAATTTATAAATTAAAAGTGCACATTTTTCAATTAATAACTATAAACCACAAGCAAAATAAGTCCAAACTTTCATACCATATTGCATGAAGTTGTGGGTTTAGTGGTAATAGTCCTAATCATAATGTACTCATCATTTTTTTTAGATGTTGTTTGCCTCTAATATACTGTCCAAAAGTGACCTGCAAGTATACGGGGCAATTATAGTACATAGGAAGCATCCAAGATCGTATTCTCTCAAGGATTAACGATTACTAGTAATAACTCTCTTTTTATTATTTAGCCAATAAAACAAAATGATTGCACTTAATAAATGAAAAATAACTGTAAATAAACAATAGTAACTCACTTCAGAAAACAGAGTAACAGTAATTAACAAGCAGGGACAAAATTAATATCTGGAAAAATGTCTAAGATCGTAATCTATAAATTAATCCTTTATGATTTTGGAAATACCCAACTGATAATACTATTCAGTTTCTAACAATTTGACGACAAAAAGTATTATACTAGCAATCATATTCATAGATTTCAATTTATCAATTCATAGATTAAAAATATAATATACTCCTAAAACTTATATTTTTAATTCATTTTAAGACCTTAAAAGTACGAAATCTAGCAATGAATTTTAACTCTCGTTCCTCCATTCAAAACCCAGATCAGACAATTGGTAGCTAAATAATTGTCCTTTAGTATTTATTCAATCCAATTAAGAAAAATGAGAATAATCAAATGGGATAAAATTCAAGTCCTATATCATAATTCACTTTATATTATACCTTAGACAATGATAAATTTAGCTCATCAACATTACAGTTCAACGAATTCAAATCGCATAATAATTTCTAAGGTTCATCTCAAAATCCAGACACAATAACAAAATCAATTCATCGTTAACATAGCAATTTCAATAGGAATTAACAAAAAATGAAAGAAAATTAAAACAATACTATACTGTAGTTTTCAAAATTGTTCTGCCATGTTCCTTCCCAAAACGACATCATTTTGGTTTGCTTCTGTCAATTCTGACATCTCTAGACCAAGAGTTTCCTTCATGTTCAAGTCGATACTGTTAACCTTTAAATCATCATAGGACTATCCTGTTTAGTTGATTTCTAGGAGTGAAGAACATCTCTTCTCCCTTCACAATCTGATTCCTTCATTCTCAATAGTCAAGAATTCCTCTACTAAAATATTAGAAGTGAATCAATGGTGTTTTTGGAGCTAAACAGTGGAAACCCTTTTCCAATTTCTCTGTTTTTCTCTTGCGGGTTCCTAGTTTAGCTCCCCTCTCTCCTTTGTTCCTTTGTTCTTTGGTCCTCTCTCCCACTTCTCTCTTTTTTTTTTTTCGTTCGTCTTTGTTTTTCCCCCATTTCAGACTTTTTTTTTTTATTTTCAAATTCAAATCCCCAAATCTTTGTTCCAAATCAAAAACAATAATCTCCTTTCATTTTTCCCTCTGATTTGATCGCTAGAATCCTTTCTTTCATTCATAACGTTCAAAATACAGCTCAACTTAGAATCATCAAAATGCATCGTCTTCTGTTGCAAAATGCAATATGTTTGCTTTGTCCATTTCAATCTTTTAGAATGCTGCAAAACATTATAGTCTCCATTTAAATCAAAACATAAGTGTCTAGTGTTGTTTTGAGCTCTGCCTTCCTTTCTTCAACACACTGTGTTGCAGCTTTTCAATTCTCAATTCCCTTTCACATTTAAAATGTAGCATCAGCCTCCTCGTTCCCGAATAAAACGCAACAACCTTTTCTATAACAACTTCCTTCAATTTACTTTGCTCGAAATACCACCGTTTAACCTAACCTCCACTTCAACCTTCAAAACGTAGCCTCCTTTCAATTAAAAAACACATGCTGGTTTTATTTTTGGACAAAATTTCATTGAAGTTCAAAACTTTGCATTCTCTTTCGAAATACGCTTCTTTACCCCATCCCTACCCCATTTTCGTTTCTTTTTGCAATAAAGCTTGACTATGACCTGTAAAATGAAAATTAACAAAGTAAGTGCTATAAAAATAAATTAATCATTAATTCTAGGAAAAATTAAATGATATCTCCATGAAAACATACTACCTCCGTTCCTAAAAAACTGAAACTTTTACTACTCACCCTCTTTTTTTTCCTATAATTTTCTTCCCATTCTACCCTAAAAAGTAATCAACTCACATTCACTCATTATAAAAGTGGATCCCACACGCACTAAAAATAAATTACATCTACTACAAGATAAAGGGCAAAATTGTCCACATTTTACCAAAAATACCAAAAGTCTCACTTATTTAGAAACAACAAAAAGCCCTAAAGTCTCACTTATTTAGGTACGGAGGTAGTATATAACTTTAGCACATATCAGATATTCCCTCCTTATACTAACGCATGCTGATTCCTTTTGAAATCTTTGTCTTTTTGCACACCAATAAAAGATTTCATTATAGAAATCTTGATTCTAATAGTGTTTAGCTTACATAGCTCAACGGTTTGTCATCTTTGGTCTCCATTGTTTCCTTTCCCTTATTATTCTTATGTGCATATGGTGAAATGGCAAAACTATTTGACCACTCATATCCCTCACCATCACTATAAAAAATGTACCTTTCTAATTCCTTCAACACTCGCGATTTTACTTTGTTTTTCAACACTTGTTGGAGTCAAAGAAAGAGCCTTTTTGATATTATTCTTTTTCTTCTTTCCACTTGTTGAAGCATCCCCAAGCTTCGTAAATTTTGAGAGAATATAATTTGGTGTTGATATCTTATAGCCTAGACAATTGTTAACAAGAACTTACAATGAAAAGCCATTGTTGCTTTAGAAAATAGTTTCAAATTTTTTGTTGTTTAAGTAGAAAACTCTTACATGATTTCCTTCCTCTATACCTAATTTCTCAAAGTAGCAAATCCAAAGAGTAACATCTTTTGTTTATCATTGGAAACCACAAGTATAGGTTTCCAATCCGAATACCCCCTCAAAACACCATGAATTTCACTTCCTAAATACCGTCCATGCTTGCACTTTAATTCAGTTGATAAGGGTTGCAAACATGAAAAGTGCAAATTTATTAGATGTATGTATAAAAATAAATATTGCATAGCATTTTCAACTTTGAAGAAAAACGATAACAATAAATTGAGAATGGGAGAATAAGAATTTATGATTCTAACTATCATGGCAATATAAATAAAAAATAAATTGATGAATTTACGTACAATGTAACATTCCGCTATTAGTTTTTTCGTCCGAATTATAACAAAACTATCATAATCCATTTCACCAAGTTTAGCGAGAAAGTTTATGTTTTTCTTCTGAATAAGCTCATATGTCTAAACTTTTTAACTAAAGTGAATAAGCAATTGGGTTTTAAATTATATTTGTAGTGAATATTACCAATACAATTAAAATTTGGGTGTATATTATTAAATTAATAAATTCAGTTCAATAAAATATGCATTTTCCTTTTTTGTGAAACAGAAATTTAAATTTTCCTTTATTACAACAAATTGACTTTCCAACTAATTTGCAAACGTTCAAGTTACCTAAATAGATTGAAATTTGAATTAACATTTCAAAAAATTTAGGAAGCCAATTATTTGAAATTTAATTTAAACATCAATACTTAGTCATTTTAATAATGAAATTTCCTTATTAGGTTAGCTTCTTAAAAGAATTTCAACACACTAGTTAACCTCTTCATAGCATTCTTCCAAATATTTAAATGATCCAAAGCTCTAGCTAATGATTACAACTAAAAGGAACTTCTGCAAGCAAAGTATTAAAGGTGGAGTATCTTTTTGTTGCAAAGTGAAATTTAGACCCCAAATTTTGATTTGTCCCAAAGTTCAGTGACCATTGGTAAAAATTACTCGTATTGTTGCCCTAAACTCATTTAAATCATTTTTATCCATCTTAAATAGCGTAGTATTATATGTTTATGTTTAGTTTATAATTTGAATTATAATTGAACTTCTAATTCTGAAAACCAATACAGCAACCGATTATCGAAAATCGAATACTGAAACTTAGTAAATGGAATCTAAATCGATAATCAAAACTGAAATTTTAATAGGTTTCAGTTTGGTTTTCAATGATAACTAAAACTTATATATAAATGAAGCTATTAATGAACCAATTAATATTATAGGTTACACACCACACCCCTGGTAGTCTTTCAATATGCATTAAATTGGTAAATATTAAATTGATAAATGTGGTTGGCTGGAAATCCATATCCAACAATATGTCCAATAAGTCATGCCTGATTAGCCTAACCGAAACTTCTGTACCCTACAAATTCACCTTGACAAATCAGTTATTACAGAACCAAAAGTCGTTGGTAGTGCGAGAACAAAATAAATTCCTCCAAAAAATTGAAATCGACTATCCTCAGTATTTTCCGCCATGGAAGCTCAGGTGAGAATTTTCAATCGCCGACTTTTGGCTAAACCAACGTCTCTCTCGACAAGCATTTTCAAGCCTCCTGGCATTGTTTATCGGTCGATGGCCCCGAATCTCCATCAGCCGACTCTGCCTTTTCCATTTTCTCGCATTCACTCTTCACTCTCGCCAGCCACTCCGTTCCCAAATCCTATTACGTCACTTCTCTCTCTTTCTTCTTCTTACCTGTTAAGCTCACCCAACCCAGCTGTCAATTCTAATCTCAGTTTCAGATCTCAACAAGACGGCGGTAATTTCATTTGGAATCGAGCTCCTGAGCGAGCCCTCAATGGAAATATGGGTGCTTTGGGTGCTAAAGGTCCAGTTGTGACAGTAGTCTTGTTGGGTTGGCTTGGAGCAAAGAGGAAACATCTAAAGAAGTATGTTGAGTGGTATAATTCAAGGGGGATTCATGCTCTTACATTTGTTGTTGGAGTGGGTGAGTTGCTTTCTTTCGATTTGGGGCAGCGAGTTGAGAAGCGTATCACTGGTCTGTCAAATGAACTCATTTCTTGGGTATCGGGTAGAGAGGAAGATGGTAGAGAACGGTGTTTGATTTTTCACACTTTTAGTAACACCGGTTGGTTTGTGTATGTTTATTTTATATACTCGTTTATTAATATTCCTGAATTAAAGTAGTAGCATTTTTTTAAGTGGCTTGGAAGAATTATTAATGCTATTGTTCTTTGGCAGGTATGGTTACCTTCTAGACATTCTGCAGGATAGAGAAGACCTGAAAGAGAAGATCAAAGGTTGTGTTGTTGATTCGGGTGGCGGTGGACCTTTCGATCCTAAGGTTGGTTTGTTGGGTATGAATTGTTTTTTCAACTGAGATTGTATGTATTGAAAGCTTAAAGTGAAGTAGCTTGAATTAAATAGTTAGTGTTGCATGTTATCATTGTTGTTATTGTTTCATCATGCAGTTTTCAGTTGATCAAGTGTTGTTTTTGGTTATTATCATGTGATTGATGATGTCTATATCTTCATACATACAAAATTTATGCTGGTCAATGAGCTTTGAGTTTCTTTTGGTATGAAACTCTGAAATTGTTGTTCGTCACCTGAGTTCCCAGTTCAAAGCGAGAAATCTAGTCCAAGAGTTAGCAGAATAGCTAAGAAAAGAGGGAGAAAGTCTATAGCCTTGAATTAGAATTGGCAAAAGAAACAATAGGTCTTACTTGGATCATTGTGAAGGACATTTAAGAATGGAACCTTCGTCAAAGAATAGTGAGTTTGGGCAAACATAATAACCAATGATATAGTTTGGTTTAGTTTATGTTTAACCTCTTTGCTTTTGAGAAAATATTCTTACCCCAACAATGAAGTGGAAGTCAAATGAGAAACTTATTTTTCAGGAATGGAGTGGACTTGAAAGTAATTGTGGAAGAAACTTTTTTGCGAAAGTTAAGGGAGTTAGTAAATCCTTGGTATTTATGTTCAAGTTGTAACGTACTATTCCTTAGTATGGAGAAAAATTCAACTGAAAGTACTAGTGCATTGTTATAGTCTTTTATTAGGTATGGCATCATGAATCCCGACTTAATATCCTGTCCCCAAACGATTGGAATTCAACTCCTGAATTTGAGACCATGCATTTTGTCTTTTAGAATTTATTTGATCATTTGAATTTAAATTTTTCTTTTCCCTCATGGTGGCAGGTGTGGGCTGCTGGATTTTCTGCTGCTTTGTTGAAGAAACGCAGCACTACAGTAAATCCTTTGGCTGAGGCTGAAGACATGAATGGACTGTTAAGCCGATCCATTGTGGTTGATCGTCCACCACCACTGGAATCTGTTGTGCTCTCTGCATTGGAGAAACTATTTTCGGTAATGCTGAAGTTGCCTGATTTTGATCAGTAAGTTTTTTTGCTCCCTCTGATAAATATTGTATATAAAATTTGTAGTCCTGTCGAGGAGAACATGTTTTAGCTGTTCCGAAAGCAACTATTATGTAATTATTGCAGGTTGTTACAGAAGATTTACTCTATCCTCTTAAAGCATCAGCCTTCCTGTCCTCAGCTCTACCTGTATAGCAGTGGTGACAAAGTTGTTCCATTTGAATCAATAGAATCACTAATTGAGGAGCAGAGGAAGATTGGGAAAAAGGTATTTTCCCATAATTTTAGATCATCTCCTCATGTGGATCACTTCCGAAATTTCCCGGACATATATCTATCAGTGCTTGATAATTTCTTGAAAGAGTGTTTTAAGCGGAGGTAACTGTTGTTTGTTAATGCATATTCTTGGTACCATAGATATCAGTTTCATGATGCGGCTATGGAGAAGGAATAGAAAATTTGTTTTATTTAGTCGCAATTTCAGAATACCACTTAAGTGCATAGAAATTTCTGATTTTATTCTATAGTCGGGCAGTGTAGTTGGGAGAATATTTGTTTCTTAAATTGCAGTATATCGGATTTAATACTGCTTTAAAAAAGCTTATCATAAGCTTACAATGGATAAGGATGATTGGGATGGTCTATAGTTGAAATAGTTGTTTTTGAAACTTATATTTTTTCCAGTTTTAAAGTAAGATAGTTGTCGTCGCGTGATAAAAGATTAAAGTATCGTCGCATGATAAAAGATTACAGGTTTGAGCCGTGAAATCAACATCTTTCGTGCACCGAAGCTGCTTTATATATATATATATATATATTCAAACAGTTGCAATTTCTTATACTAATTTTTTTTTTAACATAGATATCTCTAAATGTATCCTAATTTAAGAGGGAAGGGAGGTATGAGTCGAATCTGGGTCGTACCGGAAGAAGCTCAGTGTCTTAACCAATTGGGTTAAAGCTTGCTCCTTTTTATACTAAATTAAATGGTTATAGAAATAGTTTTTAAAATTTTTGCAGTTATGAAATGATTATGTAAATTTTATAATTAAATGGTTATGAAACTGACAAATTATGTGGGTAACTGACTCGTTGCCATTCCTAATCCCTACTCCTAGGGTTGCAGTTCCACATCCTGTACAATTCTTGGTAAGGAGCCCAAACTGGAATTGGATAGCCTTAAAACTTGATCCAGTGGATTCTCGTGTTCACATATCAACAGTAAATAATCATATATTTCTTTAACATTGTTTAAACAATATGTTATGTACAAAATAATTAATGTTATATGTATGGGAGAATTAGTGAAATTAATTAATGTTCCTTAGTGGTGGAGGAGGAGGTCTCCGGGAGTTTGAAGGTAGGAGGCTTATCAGCACCCTTCCTTGAGTACTCCCTCCACCTTCTAGCAGCTGCTGCTGCTCTCTTTGCCCTTTCTTTCACTTCAACATCTTTCACTTCCACATCTGCCGCCATTTGCATCAATTGCTTATAAACAAACACCAAATTAATGTATTTCAAGTTAAATAATGTATATTTACCTGATTTTTTGTACTCATTTTGCTTATTGCCCCACAAGTTGCTCCAGTAAGATCCATCTCCATCAGAATCTTTCTGCTTACTCATTCTTACTTTAGCTTTCTCCTGCAGGAATTAGAAATCCTTTTTTTATTTAAAATAATCCTTGCAACTCTCATAATGTTAGAAGCAGGAAGCAGAGATAAGAATTCCTACCAATACTTTTGCTTGCCTTTTCTCCCATCGAGAACTCGCCTGATCCCCGAAAAATAGTTTATATCAATATGTATAAATGATCATAAAATGAAACAGTGGAACAGTGTTGTGGTAATTACAGACTATGCAACGAAATGAATAACGAAAAGTAAAACATGGTTACCATTCTGAAAACGTCTATAGATCTGGCACCCATTCCTGAAAGCATCAATGCAACCTGATCATAAGTCATAACACCTATATTTCAGCCATTGAAATGGAATTTTTGCTATGTTTAAAAGATAAAGAGAAATTGGTCCATACATTTACTCTCTCTACCCTGCGCATTTCGTCCTCCAGCAGAGAGAGTTGTGCAGCAGAAGTCCAATGGATACAATCAACTGGGCTAAACAATCAGAACTCCATAAATTAGTTTATGGAAATTTTATCAATAAAATGCCTAAATCTGTCCGTTAAGTTAGCAAATGAATACCAACTCTCAATAGCTTGTTGCACTAGGTCAGAGTTTCCGCACTGGCTGTATACTCTAGCTCTTCCATGGCTTTCCTCAATTCCAAATACATCAGGAGCCAAATTGCAACAATTTTTACAGCCTGCACAGGTCAGATTTTCTTTTTCTAGCTAAATTTGATAAAATTTGTAAGATTTTTTTGTTAAATTGACAAAATTGTTAGAGAAGAGACCTATGCAGCTAAATTCATCAACAAATGCGCAATCTCTTGGAGTGGAATCATCCAAGAAAGGATTAATTGCTGTTAAAGTATAGCCATGAATTTCATCATAAATCATACGCTGTAGTGGATCACTCAGAACCTGCAATTTTGTAAAATTAAAATAAATCACCACCAAATTCTAAACAAACTAATCGCTTACAGCATAAACCAATTGGAAAACTTAGTTTAAAAAAAATAATAATAATAATAAACCAATTGGAAAACTCACAGCATAAACTTCATTGATGAACATGCAGAAGTTGTTAGTTTGGGGATCATTTCCGCTCAAGTCTGGATGACATTCTTTCATGCAATTATAATATGCTTTCTTAATCTGCTCCGGCGTAGCATCTGGAACCTGCTCAAAACATGCAAAATATATTCTAGTTTCTGGAAAGTAGAAAATAAAAGAAGCAGTGAGTTAAATTACCAGGCCAAGAACAGCATAATAGTCATCAGCAACAGCCGCCGAATCATCAGTTGCAACCCTAAGCCTCGGAAGAGCACGAGAAGATCTTCGTTTCCAACTCTTTGGTTGGATTGAATCTACTGTCAACCATGGTCTTTGAATATTTAGACTGTTTGTGCATATAGAGATTGTAGATGGCAATTGAGCCATCCCTGAAAACAAAAATTCAAATTCAAATGAATCAGAGCTATCCAACAGCAACAACAAATAAACAGGATATACGCACCTGAGATTTGTGTTGAAGAAAATTCAAGAAACAATTTTTGGGTTCTTGCTTTTCTAGCAGCAACTAATTTTTGGCGTACGGCACTGTAAGCCAGAAATGGCACATGGCATATTTTGGGCCATCAGTTAGGATATTAATTTTTT